>JAZGTH010000078.1:1790000-2085000 GCA_036877525.1 Chromobotia macracanthus | reverse complement strand
AGGTTAACTGTAGTTTACCAGATGTGACTGATCTCAGACCAGTGTATCACTCAGCTAACAGGGAATGTTTTCAGAAGGTTGGCTAACGTTCTCTAAAAGTTATCCTAAAGTTGTTCTTGCAGTAACGCTAGTAGAACTTTTTTTAACATTATGTCATATATCAAAAACGTTATTCTTAAGTTTAATACCAAACATTAACCGTATAATCTTACTGTCACTTCTTAAGAATACGACAGATCAGACATGCAGGAAGATCCGTTCAGAAGAACAGATGACTCTTAATTCAGCTTTAAATCATAATGCACTGCAGGTCAGATACATCTGGAGCTGTACTGTACGGTTGGCCACGTCTCTAATTTGTCGACTGTATGAGCCAGGCTGTGTAGGACACTGTCTGCTGAATTAGCAGTTTATCTTCAGCCCACAATCCTCTGAGCTCAGCCTCCTCTCCTCTGTTGCTCTGCTGCTCATGTTGCTTCATTCTCCTGTATTCACTCAGACGACTGGTGCTTTTAATTTCACTTCAGTGGTTAATGGAGTCACATACATCAGCTCGTTGAATATACAGCTTCTCTGTTAGTTAAAGCATCTAGACAGCTCATCTTAATGGAAATGCACTGATAATTAATACTATACCAGAGCAATACAATCTAGTCATTGCTTTAGCAGCACTGTTTCAGCATTACATCACCAGTATTCGTTTATACTAGGACGGTTTGGTTTTTCTCTGTTCTCTTTCATAGGCAGAACACAGTGATATATGGATGTAGGTAAGAATGAACTGTAAGAGATAAAGAATCGCTCCTCATTTTCACTGGTGAGTTGCTAATCTTCAGCTGACATGCTCTGTGGATGTCTGCTCAGCACAGATGCTCAGAAATCCTATTTCACACTCTTCCTATACTTCATTATGTATGACATGCCCGAGAGAGAAAACTGGAGGGTGTGGAGCCATTTAGCCGTTCTGTCTCTTATGTGAAGCATTGCTGTGGAAAAACACAAGAAATTGTCAGTGCTGTTGACAAGAGCTGCCACTTTCCCTGCGTGTCTCGCATTACTTAGAGGCAGCAATGCCACGTTTTAACTACCTAGAGTTACTTTCAGCCCTGTTACTGTGTGTGTAAAGCAAATTTATATTTATAAATATGTATTATGTTTATTTAATGTTACCGATTGCTAGATCTCGATTTAGACATCTCTAGTCCAAATTTTGGTTGGGTTGCAAAATTGCAAACGTCAGGTAAATTATATGAAACAAATTGTATAATATAACAATAAATAATATTTTGATTAGTTTGACTTCCTGAGCGTAATAATCCTTTCAAAGACCCTGTGTTGAAATAAACACTTTCAAGAGATTTAGGTCTTATTTGGGAGACAAATATTACCCACAAATATAAGTTGGGCAAAAACTTCTTACATACAGAAACTTTAATATGCAGCATACGTGGAAATGTAATTTATTAGAGCTGATACACTGACTGCCGTAACATGAGCTAGAAAAGAACATTTTACTGGAAGCGCTTCTGCAAACACAATAAAAGTTTCTCTCTCTGTTTCTTTAACCTCGGTCAGAGTTTCTCAACAAATGTTAATTTAGTTTGGATGAAGCGGAGCTGGAGGGTATTCCAGTGTGACTCAGAGCTGTGCTGGTAAATAAAGACATTCAGAGAGACAATCTATACACTCTGCTTTCTCTTTAATCATTCAGAGCAAGTGTGGGAGTTTTATCTGCTGTAGAAACCTGAAATCACACCGCAGTCGTATCACTAATAACATTGACATAGTCCTGTTAAATTCTCAAAACAGATGCTTGCTAGAACAAATTTCAGCATTGTATTAAAGAAATTGCTTTATTATAGAAATAATGCGCCTGGACAAACAGGAAGACCGTATGCCTTTGGTTGAGATAGAAGTTAACATGTCAGCTTGCTGAAATAAACCAACAAAAGTGAACATGTTCAAAAAGCCACAATGTGACTTCCGCTTACAAATAGCTTAGTGATAATTGTCTAGCTCTAATTGTTTTTTAAACTAGGATAGGAATCAGCAATACAAACGTAACGTTTTGGATTTAATAATGATCAGCAGCATCATGTGCAGTAACCGAGGCTAAAAATAAAGCTTTAATTTTTGATCAGAGCTGCTCCAGAGGGACAGACAGTGAAAATGTCACTGCTGTAGTTGTTGTACAGATTCAAATGGTTTCTGCAGTCTGATGGTACTTTATCAATCTCTGGTTTGTTACTCATGCGTGTAATTGTTCACCTTCCCAGCCATGTCCACCTGGACGGTTAAAGAGCAGCTCAGGCCATCTCTGATACATTTATTTACCATTATACTCATGCTGGTACAACCATCTGTCAGTGAATGCTGCAGTATGAAGCCGTGTCTCGAGATGCTTTCTGGAATATTAAAGCTGTTACAGTGTCTGTGAGTGGTGACTGTCATTATCAGCTTTGGTAATTTATTTAGGTGATGAAACAGTGTAAAAAAGGCCATTTTGGGATATATTGTATTTTCTTACAGATTATTTATTTGATTGGAAAAAAGTAAAATGCATAACTAACACTGTACTCTGGGAATTTCCTTTCTTATTTTGTTACATTACTGATATTTCAATATCTCCAGAAAAGGCAATATGTTGTGCTTGATAGCACGATGTAAAATTAATTCACTATTTTTTATTTGATTGGTACTGATAGTTTGTTTTTAGATAATGTAAAACATGAAAGGACATGCAATGTAAGGACATGCAATTTAAAATATCAGGAAGTGTGCTAAAATCCAAGCCCACTGCATGCTTCCCGTATATACAGCAGATGCTCCCTACAAATCACAGTTGAATCAGTTAGCCACAGAGTTTTCCTGTTATTAGCTCTTCATGTTTCAGATCGTACCTGCAGTGTGTACAGTAATTTCTAAGGGGGATTCTTTATGAATAATGCAATACCGTTTTGTCCGCTGTGTGCAATTTGAAATATATTTGCATAGTCCCCAAAGACATCTGGGAAATCTCCCACAAAGATTCTGTGCCACAGCTAATATGTTTCTTAATAGCCACAGTTATGGCAGACTGACAGTTTTATCAACAGATTTATATTAGAAAGCCGCAGTCGTTCTTGGACCCATTTTGCAGATTACACCTGATAACACAACGGATATCAGCACGTCATGCTGCAGCAGAGCCATTTCTGGATTTATTTACAGCCTGCTGTGGTTTTTCGCCTCTCTCTCTTCCTGCGTTGCTTTATGTGCACAATCAATTATTTAGCATGTAGCTCCTCCAGAGCACCTCCTGCTATGCTGAATGGAGGATTTCCTGCAGGGCTGTCATCCAGCAAGATGCCCTCAAAAGAGTTTAAAGGCTTTTCTTCAACTATGAGCATTTTCAGGCTTTCAGAAAATAAAACTCGTTCTTTAAATGTTTTCTCTAACAGTGTTCAACAGTGCGTGTACATGCCTCACGAACAATTTAACCTTTTCATTGTTTTTCTGAAAATTATAATTTCCATCACAATGTCATTTCCGTCCCCTTTCAAATTGTGTTTCATGTTTAATAGCATCCCGTGATGTAAATTATATTTTAAACTGCAATCTGTAACTTTTGCCTCTCTACCGCCATCTCTGTTTAAAACATAAAACTGCAGGTTACTTTACATTTTTCTTTCAATTACATTTAAAAACAAGTAATTTCAAAACAATTCAAATGATACAGGGAAATCAGAGCCAACAGCTCAAATGATGAATTATTATAATTATTTACATATTATAAACTTGCCATTGGAAATTGGGGTAAGCTTTGGAGATAAATGAGATTTTGATTCATTTTTAACACCAAAAAGTTATGGATTGCAGCTAAATATTCCTGGAAAAGAGTGGCGGAGGAAAAAAATTAATGAGATTTCCGAGACAGTGAAACATGAGGAAATCTGTTGGAATCTGAACCCCTGGGATGTAAGTGTCTGTAGTTGAAGAAACACTCTTAAATATTCTGTTCTAGATCTAAGAGACTCATGTTTACTGAAGACAGGTTAGATAAATTCAGTGTGGAAAATCAGAGCTGTCTTTCATATACTGTAAGATCATACAAGAACATGTAGTCAGACCACCATCAGACGACTTACAGCTGTATGCTGGACAATTCAGCTGAGATTTTAAAAGCTGCAGTGACTGAAGTTGTGATCGAGAGCACAGCTGACAGTGATGTACGAGCAGACAGAGCAGAAATACATAGAGCTTATAAAGTGCATGCTTGAGTAGAGCAATATTTCAGTATGTAATAGCGGCCCGTCACAGCGTCTTACTGTGTTGTGCAGACATCTGTCTCGCTGTCTCTCCTGGAGTCTCTCATGTTGGGAGCCGAAGTCTTGATTTATAATATGAGCAAATGCAATATTAGATATGATTTCCTATCAGCATTAAAAATGCAGCGCTTCATTTTCCTGCCAATAGGCAGCAGTGCAGAAAGTGCTGTTTAATAGCTTCATTGAAAGCAATAACTTTGATAATTACAAAATTAGTGATTGTTTTCGAACAGGTTTTTCATCATCACTCACTTCCCCTCCTGCCATTGGTCAGTAAACAGATAGTCCCGCCCCCACACTCACAGCACGCCATTGGTTTCAAAGTAAATCATTGTACAACTGGTTTACTTACTGTTGTCTTTTTATACTATAAAATCAGTGATGCCACAGAAGAACCATATTTGGTCCCCCAAAAGACAGTAAATATTTTATAGTATAAAATCAGAAAGTTTCTTCAGAGGTTAAAGGTTCTTTATGGATTTCATATCTTCTAAGAAATTGTGTAGCACCTTTATTTTTAAAGTGTATGTATTATGAAGGAAATGCTGACGTGACACATTTTTATCATTTATTTGTGAGACACACTTCACATACCGCACAATTAAACTAAATTAGTTCAGGGAATTGTTTCCTCTAAATCATTTGAGCTTTCTAAATTTTTATTAAATGCATAAAACTCATGTAGGGCTTTTCCGGGCAGAATGGGATCCCCTGACGGGCTTTCCTTGCTCCCAGTAACATTCATGTGAGGTTTCCTCTGCCTGTATCTGGTTGACTTCATCTTTTCTTTGTCATTTTATCGGCTGAAGGCCTTTAAGAATTCATAACCCAGAAGGTTTGGCAGAGCCAGGTCAGCAAATCCAGCTACATGCTTAGAGACGTTTTCTGTGTAACCATGCCTGTCAGAAACAATCAGATGTGTGTGTTTCCATAAAGCTAAGAAAATCTGACCTGTACATATTTAAAATGGAAAATACCTTCATTTGATTTTCTGAATCTACAAAGTTTCAGATTAACTGTTGTACCTTTGCTGAAATGTCACAGTTTTGTGATGACTGTGGCTGATGCGTCTCTGAGTACTGAAACACTGACATCATCTGATGTAACCTTGATGTGCAGCTGTCGTCGCAGACAGTGGCAGACCTGCTGCAGGCGTCTGTCACACTCTGTTGCTGTATGTGTGACACCAGTGAAAGATTGTTTTCTATTCATATAATCTTAGCCTAGAGGAACATTCTAGGATGTTGATCCACAACAGATTTCAAGAGAGAGATATTGACTGCAACTGGAACGGTTCCAAATGTGAAAGTGTTGTTTCTTATTTCCTGGATGTGCATCAAAAAAATAATACTAGCAATTAAAAAATTAAGAGTTTAATTTGCAGAAACACGTGGTATGAATGATAAAACGTTGAACTTAATTGTCAGATTGTATGTCTGTGTTTCTAATACCTCAGTAGCTCCCTAAAATTCTTGGTTCTTGATTTATTGAAATAACTGGTTCTTGAAATATTTATCCACAAACATAAACGACACATTAACAGATTGTAGCCTGAAGATTAAACAAATGTTTTCATATGAAGCAGTTCATCTCTAAATGAACCGTGGCCGTTGCAGTATTTGATCATAAAAATGCCTCAGTTTAAAGCATGCATATTGTTTGTAGAACTGTCATGTTAAGTTCTGTATTCAAAATGTTTTGTATCACAAGGCGCTTCCGTGTATTCAGCACAGTGATTTAACATTCGGATAACGTCTGAACTTCACTCCATGCTGGTTCACGATGTTTTTCCCATTTTCACACCCATCTCTCACAATAGAAGGGAAGCTTGTTTTGATGTTGGGTTTGATAAATTGCTCGGTAGAAACTTTATTCTACTGTAGCAGAAGGAAGAGAACACAAGATCGGCTGTTACACAAAAGAAAAAACATTGTGCTGAAAGAAACGTTTCTAGGAGGCCCTTTAGAACAGCTACATTGTTGAATATATTCTTCTTCTGTTGTACAGTGTCTTACACAATGGTTCCCCCTGGCACAGTCAGTTCAGGGTATTTCTGGAGGTGTGGTGTTGGATTGCAAAGGAACATATATTGCCTTACATCCAATTAAATTCTTGACTGGGTTTTTCCAACCTGATCTAACCCTTACAGATCTTATGAAAACGTACAAATGAGATCATCACATCAAATCTGAGGCCATCAAATCTCTAAAATGTAAAATAGGTATAAATTGCCATGAGATACATACTATCAGTGCATATAGCACATAATATACATTGCATACGCTGCTGTGTTTTTTCATCATTTTGAGGTGTGTTTGCAACGCAATATTCTCTCTGAAAATGCCAAACTTGTTAAGAAATGCAGTAGAGAAAAAATGGGCAGTTTTTGTTATGAAATGCGTTAACTTGTATAGTATATCGATGCAATATTTACTGCACAAGTGTTGTCATATACACAAAACTACTAATGCAACCATGATTCAACTATGAATTTATTATATTTTCATACTGCAAAACATTATTGTAATGGCTTTATCTTGCTGTCTGCATACTAATGTTGCTGTAGCAATCTTCCAGGTTTCTTTAGGTTGATTAATAATCTGCAGCAACACCTGAGACTTAACATGTAAGCACATGTGTTAGGTCTCATGATTAACAGGAAGCTGTAATGACCTTTGCATTGACGGGACCACAGCTAATGCCTCTACCATGTAATGGGAGTTGATAAGCCTGTGTACATTTACTGTTGGGCCGTCATTCCACAATGCAGTGATAGGATGTCCTATATGTCTGTCAAACTATATATTTGCATCATGTTTATGTGTTTTGGAGAAGGCATGGCTTTGGAGGGAGGGCAGGATCTTATGCTTTCAAAGCTAGCCTGTCTGAAATTGTGTACCCTACCATTAATTTTAATTAAACATGTCTCCTCATGTTGTCTCAGATGTATCCTTAGAAATATATTGCAGTGCCTCCTTCCCTTCCGTCTCACACGGGCTGATTCTCAGGTTGCACTCCGATGACATTCCACAGAGAAGTGAATGTGAGAGTGGAGGACGAATGTTCTTGATGCTCTCAGTGAAACTCCCCTATGAACACAGGTAGACTATCCACAAACATCAAGTAGCTGCAAGATAAATGACGACAAATAGCCAAGGGAGTTCACCATTGACCGAAGCAAAGAACAAGTCTAGACCAAAAATGGGCCAGGTCAGAGCACAGTCTGGCACTTTCATAAAGTTGCATCAAAAGTACACACTTTTCCCAGTTCATTCTGTAGTTAGTTTTTTAGTTTGATTAAACTATAAAAGTCTAATCAAACTTAATTTCCAGTTAACTAGCATGCTAATCAGTTAACCTGCTGACTGCGTATACTGCTAGCTTTGCGTACTACTAACAGATTATTTGTTTTGTTTAGTATTTATTGTTTGCACTGCTACGCAAGGATAACCAGAAAGGCTAGAACAAGATATTGCAGTAATGTTACACATTTTAAACGCTTGTTACTCTACATGTCTTGGGGTCCAGGGGGATAGGATTTCTCGGCGGGCGGGATAGAATGTTGTGCAACGTCGGCAGTGATGTATAGTTCGATATCATTAAGGTAATTAAGACACAGCTGCTGTAGTAAAGCTCAGTTTTCTACATCAACATCTTAACTGTATATGATTAGTCTAAATGAGCTGCTGTCAAAAGGCTGAGATACAAAAGTGGGCCATGTTTTCCCACAATGCCTCACTCACGAGGCCACCACTTCCCAAGCGAGCGACTGCGGTACAAAACCGCTTCACTTCTACTGGTGGAACAAACTAGATTAGTTCTGCCGCAGCCTCTAGACTTTCCTCTCTGTAATATCTCCTCCAACACACGGCTTTCCTTCTGGAGAGAGAAGATATCTGAATCAAGTACATAATGTGTTTTACAGTCTGAGGCGATGGGTGTTAGTTTCTATAAATGACTGCTAAGTGTTCAAGCAACCTTTTGTTTAAATGCCCCTTGTGGAACCGATTCATTTTGGTTCCTGAGATGAAGTGTCCGCAGCAGGAGATACTGGATGCATTATTTCTTGCATATCCTAATTGTCTGATTTACAGGCATAGTGTGCGCAGGGATGATGGCGTGTTTATGGTGCCATGCATGCAATAATGCAAGACTAAATTGTCTCATAAAAGACGAGTGTGCGACTCTTCCTTTGATTTATTTCTTTGCTTCAGAAATGGATGCAGCTGTTGACGTGCTTTGCATTTTTCAACACAATTAAAACCGTGTAGCCTTATAGTAAAGAATGCATGATTAATTATTCATACATTTTTGCAGTAGTGTATATCAAGCTAATTTTTTAATCAATACTAAATAAAATGAGACTCCCTTTACATACCCTGCACGCAGCTTTAGAATATTGCTTTTGACAGGCACATCAGTTTAATGACACACTACTGGATTGTGCTGTAATATCATACATTCCCTGTCGTCTCACTATACGGCTTGGAGTAAATAACCTCTTAGATAACAGGGAGCATTCTCAGAACATTCAAAGTTCTCTCAAAGATATCAAAAGTTATCGTTTATAGAACATTTTTAACATTATTTATCATCTTAAAAACAGTATTTGTAAGTTCTTAGTTTAATTTAAGAAGAAAATTAAAACATTTTTGAATAACGTTGCTATAACTAAGCAGTAATGTTTCTACAGTGTCTAAAAAATTGGATGTTTTGAACATTGTAATTATAATCGACCCTGATAAAGCAACTGAAGGGCAGTTCTGCACTAATTTCTTAATTTGAGACCAAAAAGTGGGTCGTCATATATAATTAACCCCCTCAGGAGAGATGTGATTCTGGAGCTGTTGATCTGAGGCCACTTCTCCACAAAACATTTGAATCATTGATCACTTTTATCTGATTTGAACTAGATTTTTCTCATCTCAGTCTTTGAGTAACATCAAAGAATTACAGCTGGAAATTCCAGATGGTGCAAATTCCCAATGACTTATCTCATTGTCCTACAGAAATTCTGTGATGTAAACGTGCCATAACCGGCTCTGAGCTCTTTTTGTTTTGCTCATTTCATATCTTTGTCTGTCCTTTCAGCAGTCTGACAGTATTGTTTAAGGAACCCATTTGGAAATTTATTGAAAAGAGAAAATTACAAATTCAGCTGTCAGCCAGATGCTACTGCTACTGAATACTGCTGCTGCAAGAGACGCTAGAGACGGTTACTGCACTATATATATATATATATATAATAGAAGCCACAAGATGCCCCACAAAATAAAATGCAAACCACATAAAGTTATTAGCTCGACATATTTTTAATATACATGAAGCAATTTGAACACAACAGACTAAACCAGATGGCCAGATGGCTTGATCTTAATGGGTGCAAAAGGAATTTTGTTGACAATAAGAAGCACATAATTCCCAGTTCTACAATAACCTTTAAATATAGCTACTGCATTAACCTCTAAACACCAAAGACACTATTACACATACCATTGCATTTGTATAACTGCACGTATATATAGTGTTAATAAAGTCACAGTAAATACTTTGACTCATTAGACGTTCTTTAATGCTCAACTCTGCACCTTTAAAGCTAAAACAAACCACAGAGAAAGCTTCAATTCACCATTAAACAGAGAAAAACTGCATATGATAACAATGCTGGATCTAATTTTGTCCTTGACTTAGCAGCCCTGCAAGACTGTGAAGAGACATTAACATATTCCCCGGGTTAATGAGAAAACAGCAGATGGTGATGTATTATTGTGCTGCTCAACACTTTCACTGGGTCTTCGTGAGGGAGGTGGAGTTGAGGAACAACCCTCTCTTAATAATATAATTCGTGAATAAAATAATAAAATGTGAATAATTTGCATTTGGTGTACATCATTAGCATACCTGCGGTTTGGTCTGTGTTTCCTGAGTTTGTGTGGTTTGTCTGTTGCCTCTTCAGCTAGACAAACACGTTTCATATTCAGCTGCACTGGTCACTGTCACAGGGTTTGCTTGCCATTAATAATTCTTCACAGCACACTTGAATGGCTTTCCTTATCATGTGTCATTTCTTCCTGAGATGTTTAGGTTGGAATAACATTTTGGTTCCAAATATACACATTTTTCTTTTTTACCCCTGTGTACATACTGTAGCTGCTTCTAACCTCAGTTTAAGATTCGAACACAAGGATGTTATGGCATGAAGGTACTGGAGCAAAAGTAGCAACATGATGTTTTTAAGACAAGAAGTCGTTTTATGTTGGCTAAAATAGCTTGAAAATACACAGGACATGTCGTACTGAGGCGGATGTATTGTTCGTTAAAGCACCGAAAATATCCGAAGCACTGCATGACTCATCAAGACTTCTAAATCCGTGTTTTCCCAAGTTTTCTTCAAATGTCTTGGATTCTGTCCAGCAGAAGGAATATCACAGCGGTTCTTGCACAGAATCAGTTCTTGCACAAACATACTGTAAATGCAAATGAAGTGTTCACTGTTGGCTTTAGTTTTAGAGATTAAATCAATCATCACATTGAGAGTGTATTGTTTTCTATGATAGTATTACAGACTGTTGTGGGATTCAATACTGTAAAACGCAGACAACAGATTTGACAGATCAACTCGCTAAATCATTCATGAGGAAAACAAGCCACATGGTCTCAATATAATCCTCTCTCCCAGTTTGTTCTGTGTATTAATTGTGAGAGTGATTGGAGAAATGAACTTAAGATCATGTGCATTAGGATTATCTCTGATCATTCTCCCTGTTGTATATTTATTATTTTTTTAATAACAGATTTACAGCTGGTAGTCTGTCCTGATCATCCCTCTTAAGGAATGTATTAAAAGCTTAAAAAAATATTGCTTAGCCAAGCTTTAGTGTCATTGTAGCTATTTTAGTCTGAAAGGAAATGAGTTTTTAAACAGCTCCTTAAATAAAACAAAACAGCACTTAAGCTCCCAACAATCAAAATTAATAAAAGAACAACCAACAGTCAGGTCAGCAGCATTGAACGTGAAGAAATGTGTTATGTGTTTAATTTTAGATGTCTTAAATATGTACTTACTGTAAAGCTGCTTTGCAACAGTGCAACAATGTGAAAAATGCTATATAAATAAATGTGAACTGAATTAAATTAATTACATTTTAAATGTGTATATATACAGGGACTAAAAGTAAACGTTTTCATTAGGACTTTAAGACCTGAACTGTTAAATGTTTAAGGTTTAATTGTAAAGGTTTTAGACTTATACTTGCATTTACATGTAGTTCCTTCAGAAAATGTTAATGTGGCTTTTACAGTCAATGTTAGAATTATTCTAGCATAGTTAATATTGGAATTGCACTCCTGCATGACTTGTGCATGTAACCTCTGAGATTTTGGCATTAGAGAACTTCAGTCATTCTGCAAAGCCCTGTAAACATTACAGAATCATAAATAAGCAGTGGATATATTCTGCTGACCAGGTGAATCCAGTGAAACCAGATCATGCGTTTAGATCAGGGAAGACAAACAGGTTTCATGAGTTATGAAGTGCTGCCTGACTAAAGAATACAAAAATAAGTGACCTGGATGTTGAATAGCAAATATTTCAAAGACAAAGTGAAGAAATCAGGTTAAGATTGTTCTTCTGTATTCATGTGATCTGAGCAGCAGAACAATTCTACAGTTTCTCATTTTTGCTTTACTGTGTGCTCTCAAAACACTGAGTGCACATCTCTGTTTAAAAGAATAGCAATGCTATTTTAGGCCAGACTGAGACGTATTCTTGCAAAAAAATAAACTGTTGAAAGTGGATCTGTTTTCCAGTGAAATAACAGCAAAGCACCTGTGACATCTTATTATTTCTGTTACTATCAGCACAGGCACTTTCTAAGCAGTAGCCTTAATTTGGTTATACTTACAGCATCAAGCGTTTTCAGTGAATGTGAGTGCAGGACCATCATCCTTTAACTTGAACCCCTGAGGCCCTTAAATCCATGTGAGAGTTCTATATAATATTTCAATATCTGTTGACTTGACCATGTGTGTTTGTCCCCTGTGAAATGGTTTATTATGACCTTCCATTGTCAGTTATGAGACTAATAAACTTTGACATGCCCTTGTCCCAGGTGACCCCTGATGAGATCCAGTTTATTCAACTGTCCACAAAGCATGAAATTAGTCTCATTTCCTACCATGATTTAAAGCCTGCCGCCGGTAAATCATTTCATCTCTCGTCCTGTTTTGTGGACTGGACGTTCCCTCTTGTCCACTGCTTCACTATTTATAGATGGATCAAGCTCTGACTTCAAAATGTCTTTGCGCAGCTCGATGGCTAGTGTTACTTTGCCACATTTAAAGAGGCCATCAATATATCTGGCATTTTACAAGCTACATTACCCTGACTAATCTACTACTCAGCATGCATCTCTCTTAGGCAAGTGCCAAATCACATTGTGTATTACCCAAAGGTATTTTACTGAAAAATCAGTGTCCTCTAAACCATACCATGTTGTAAAATCAGTGTTATTTGAGAAAATTAGCCCAGTGTTTGTAATTGTTTTATACCTGTTTTGTATTGAAATAATGATGCAGCAGCTGTTATTGTGGTCTGCTTCCTGACCCCTGCCTGATAGTATATTACCCCTTAAATGTTGTTAAAATATCCAGCTAACAGGAAACAGAACATTGGCCAACGTTCTCTTAAAGTTCTTTCAAAGTTATCAGAAAGTTTTGTAGTAACGTTAGTAGAGCATTTTTAACATTATATCAACTTCATTATATAAAGATTAACATATATCAAAAACAGTATTTTTACGTAATTAGTGGGATGTTTTAAAAGTTACAGAATTCAAAAATGTTTAAATAGCGTTTTTATAACCAAGAAAATTATTTAAAAAATGGATGTTTTGAGCATTCCTAGAACTTTTAAAATAACATTAATGTTTTTGATACTTAATGGAAATGTTAGGGAAACGTTTCATAACCTTAAAATTGTTAAATAGGTCCAGTGCTTCATCATATCACAAAATCAGTGTGTCAAAGATTTGTAAAATTGCCCTGTAATGAAATACATTCTTTATCTCAAGGGCAAAAGATCAATTTGATGGACCATTTCCTTATCAGAAAGAGATTACACGAGAAGAGCCGTTTCCTGCTGGAGTCCTTCCTCTGACAAGCCTCTGTCTACAACCTAATTAAAAATCACAAGGAAGGGCAGATCTGCACTCAGCTGAGTATGACTTACACATTGAATGAAAGCCCCACATGGTCCAATGGTGCATAAATCTATATGAATAATCGCCATGTCCTTCTCTTTCTTTGACTAATTCATAATTGGATAAAATTAATAGTGATTAATTGAAAGATGTGTATGGTATCAGCGTTTGTAAAGAAATTTCTACATGCTTTAGTGATTTTGAGTCATCATATGTCATGTGCATGCAGGGTCAGCCTGGCTAACAATTTTAGGTTGTAAGTTCAATGTTAACAAAATCACTATTCAAACATTTTGAATGCTGTAACATTTATTAAATGTTGCGCTAACAACTTAAGAATAACGTTTTTGATATATGATATAGAATGTTAAAAAAGTTCCACTAAAGTTACTGCAAGACCATTTTATGAGAACTTTGAGAGAATCTTAGCTAATGTTCTGAGAACGTTCCCTGTTAGTTGGGACGGTCCTTTTTTAGCAAGCATGTGTAAAACACCTCATTTCCACATAACTTTGAGATACATTTCAGCTGTTTTTTGAGTGATAGTGTGAACGAATAGACAGACATTTACACATATAATAAATGCCTGCATTGCTTCACATCAGTAAAAGATTACATATTGAGACAAATAAAATATACACACAGATATTTATGTGATAAGCGCTGTATTGTAATAGGAAAATCAAACAGGCAGTAGGCTAAATGCACATCAAAATATAACACTGCTGCTTCTTACATCCCATAATTTGTTCATTAAGCTAATTGTGATGGGTGTTTCTTCACATTTAACCTCCTCTAGAAGGAAAAGCACAGATGTCTCTAGCTTGTATTGACAAGGCAAAGCTGTGTATTCAGTCTGATTATGCAGTAAGAACCGGAGATCAGATGGCACCAGTGGCACGGATCTCTTCAGTGATAGCCAGAGAGATCTGCTGCATGTTGACTCATCCTTATAAATATGCATGACATCATTTCTGGCCTTGTAAATGTGCTGATTTAGGTGCACAAAATCCTCGGTTGACGTTAAAGCACGTGTCCAGCATGCAAAACGCAGAAGCAGGTCATGTTTTATTACTGGAGGCTACTTAATGAAGCGCCTTGTTGTTTCAGTATTATTTATAGACTTTTCAACTTTGACCAACCAGTGTACAGGCAAAGCCATACCCAGCTGTTGTAAGAACATTTCCCTAATGTTACTATTAAGTAACAAAACATTAAAGTCATCCACACTCCATCAGGAGCTATAGGCTACTGTTTGTGTTAATCAGCTGTGTGTGGATTGTACTGCTGTTAAAATCTTATAAAAACAAATGAAGGAGTTTCTGCTGTAGTGCTCATAAGCTGCATGACCTTGTTTTTGTAAAAGAAATACTGTTATATCCTACATTCAGCTGGTTGTTAATACAATTAGTTTAACACAGTATTTGTACAGTATATGAGAAAATAACTGCATCTTGCTCTTAAATGGCTGCTTCAAGTTCACCTGGCTCCTGAGTCTGTGTTCTGCAGTCGTTGTAAACATCATGCAAACATCAAGTCCAGAATGCAGAAATAACCAAAACAAATGAATAAAGAACAGTGGCAATGCCTTGTTGTTGTATTAGTGATTTAAAGGCAAAGTAGGTTTTTCAGAAACATTTTCTGTTTTGCTGGTTGAAAGTCTTCACATCTTGTTGGCAATCACTAAGTGGTATTACTATAATTATATATAAATCTATCTTCTGTGGAAGGTGCAGCGCCATAAAATATTGCTGAGTTGCAACCTTGTTTAAAATAAGGAGGCCTATTCACGGGCCGATAAATTACAGCTTATGGATTTTGAAATAAGAACACAACGATCAACAATAGCTAAGAGGGTAAAGTATAAGATATTTCCTCCTGAAAGAACCTTGTATTGTTACTAAGCAATGAGTAGATGTTCCCCCACACAACAGATGCTGTCAGAAAAAAGAAATGTATTCTCTCTCGAGGTTTTGCAGCATCTGCTGTGTTGTATTACTCTTCTACTGCTCCATCATGAGTCTTCTCTAATTGTGAGTTGATGATGTTCTGCTTTCTCACAAGTGCCTCTCAACTTAAGTGTCTCATGCACCATCTTAAGGAAGGGCAATTTAATGCAGGCTACATGGTTTCCTGTCATTTCGGTATTATGGATGCACACTGCAGTTAATAAAGCCAAAATTAACATGCAGCTTTACTTGCTAGGTGGCCTATGAGATTTGTAACAGCTTCCCAAAAGAAATTTGTTGCTGCTCAGAGGTTTCTCAAATGCTGTAGCTCAAGGGGCTTGAGTCTGGTGGTCATAATTATGTTTCATTTCTCAATTTAGGTTTCAAGTATCAAGTTCTTCTCAAGTTTCTCCTAAAGTTCCTTCAATATAAAAACAGACTAATGACAGTTGACATGACATATTATACAAGTACAGAGCTAGACAATTGTGAATTGCATAAGTCTGAATATTTGGAGTGGTTCTGAAGTAAATACATCTCAGATGTTGGTGTCTTTGGGCTTGTCTAAAAGACATTTTCTCTTTCAATAATCTTGCCATCAGCTTTCTACTTCATCCATCTACTAATTATCAGTTTAAATGGCATTCATCAAACCCAGACGTGAGCTTTATCCTGTGACTTTTGCATGAATATTCATGGGTTACTCCACACAGGCAAATGATGTCCCATTCTGCACAGCAGCCAATGAAGCCTCGTTAGAGAGATAAAAGTCATTCATTTCTCATTCCACACATGTGAACTAATTCCAGACATTTCAATAGGAAGACTCCGGTAAATATATACTGTACATTTAATATTGCTTACTTAGTCTTGTAAATGTTAGAGGCAGCTAAAGTAATTACTTTAGACCCGAGAGCCCAACACAGTGTTTCTGCAGTTAAGACAAACAATACAGTCTCTCTATACTTTTGCAGTAGTTTCGCAGGGAGTTTTTTCCGCAAGCTTTATTGCAGTTCTGGTTTTAATGTTTGCTCAAACACAGTGACAGAGATACCATAAAAGTGCATGATTTTTAACTACAAATGCTACTGTTCTGTCACAAATGACATGCTTTGGTTATTAAAAAAAATTTACTTTTAAATCTGAAGCTAATATACATGAATTGAAAGCCACAAAACTACATTTTTAATAGCAGTTATTGTGCTTATTATTGACACTTATTGTCTTTATTTTCGAACCAATGCAATTGATGACAGATTATAAATGTAAATATAGATTTTCCCCCGTCACTTTTTTAAAACATATCCTGTTTTTTTCTTTCACAACAGCAGCTTGGTCAAATTTTATGCAACTTTATCGCCACCAGATTTTTCCCCCTTGGTTCAAAAGCAAACCTGTCACAATGTGTGAAGATCTTCGGCTGTAGAGTCTTCCAGATCGTTAAAGGCTGGAACACATGCCCTGAAGCTTCTGTTTGACCTTCATCTGAAATTATTGTTTCAGCGGCATTACAAACCCGGGCCAGTCAGAGGACTCACCATCATACAGCAGAACTCACACATGGGTTGAGCCAAATGCTCCAACCTTTACCCGGTGCAGCTTGCTAATGTTAGTTCCCGGGCAAGTATCATGTAGTACTATATGAATTGAACGGACTCTGCTGGCCACATTCTGCAGCAGAACCATTCATAATACTGACAACAATAGCAAAGCACACTGTCACCTCAGAGAGAAACCCGTTTCACTTATGATTCGATGAATTTATCACAGCGTGTAACTGCACTCTCACACTGTGCTGTCAGCTGCAGAGTGACATTGGTGCTGTTGAATTAGTGGTTTTCTAGCCTTCATCAAATGTGTGTTATTACACAATATGAAGGATCTTTAAGCATTCACATTACTGTAGGAAGTATATGAATCTTTGTTTGCATTACGGTAATGAGGATTTGATGTGTTTAAATCTAATAAAAATGTTCTTAAAAATCTTAATTGCCTTAAAATATAAAATATTTAGGGCAAAATGTAGTTTTTTAAATTTCTTTTTAATATATTACCGGGGCAAGTTTTATCTTTCGATTTACACACTCAGTCTTGTGGCAATATTTTTGATTGGCAGTTAGCTTTTCTTTCTTGTTCCTTAATGTACAGATGGCAACACCTCTCCAATATATCCATGAGCAGAGCAAGACCCAAGGGGCTGATTCAAAAGCCATTTGGCTCTTTATAATGCATGGGATAACTTACTCTCATGAAATGGCTATATTGACAGCAGCCGATAACATGAGGGCTCTGTCTAATGGCAAAGAATTAATTAAGGCAGGTCATTTCTTTTGGATGTTAATGTGAGCCCGGTGTCAGCTTGCAGTATAGACGTTTTTCAGAAGATCTTTGCAGAAAGGATATTAAAGGAAAGTAAGCTGTGAGCCACACAGAAGGAAGAGTAATGAGATTATTTTTCAGCTCTATTTTGCTGTTCATAACTCTTATAGAAAATACAGGCGTCACTTGGAAATGTGTGTGTTCACCTCAATAACTGTCAATTGTTCAATTTCATCAAAACACTAGGAATAGAAGAGGACTGAATACTGAATAATGATGTAATTTTTTATGAGTATATGTGATGATCAAAACTCTATTTCTGTACAAAGAGAAACAGCATAACACATATATTACATTTCTAACCCAGCTAAGAGCAAAAGTTCTCTTAAAAACGTTCTTGCTTTAACATTACTAGAATGTTTTTTTACGTTATATATCATATATCAAGTTTTTAACAATGTTTAAAAACATTACTGAATTAAAAAAATGTTTGAATACTATGTTTTAATAAATGCTTAAAATGTGGTACTCAACATTATTTGAAATGTGTGTCATATATAATATATATGGTTTATTTTTGAGAAATGTAATTGCATCCGGCATCTCACTTCACTGCCGATTCAGCCTGTAATTCATCAAATGTGCAACACCAAGTGAATATTCAACATGATGATTTTTCACAGCATTACTTACAGATGATGTTTCTGTTCAATGTGAAGTCACAGAATTAAAATAATCGTAATTTAACATCTTGATTTTGATGGAGCCTGTTTCTAGACTTTTCTCTAAGTAGCACTACATTACAACAGCTGTCAGGTCTTATGGTATTCACCAAAACACCAAACCATTCACCAATATCTCTAGCAGTTTGTGTGTGTGTGTGTGTGTGTGTTTACTTAACCATATACTGGATTTTGTGTTTTTCATGTAGAGATTTTACAACGCTGAGCTGAGCTACTGTCTCAAGAGCTGGAGGAGAAACTGAGCTGACGGTGCCTCTCAGTTTAGCTTAAAATGTCCTGTAAAGAAGAGCACTTATTCTGTGATGGGAATACACTAGGACATGTCATATTACACTGTAACGGTTTCCATTGCATCCCAGTTACAGAGCATAGGGACAGAGGGGCGTGGTCAGGGAGGGGGCGTGGCCTGCACATTCTCCATATACTCCATGTGTATGTCAGCAAGTTCTTCCCTGCTGGAAGATGCCATAACTACACCATTATCTAGTCAAAAAACATCTTTATTTCTCCAATGATGGCTGTTTAACAGTAGCTATGCACTTTGATCAAATACATTGTTTTACTGTCATATGAGTTACAGAAATGTTTCCTGCTGCTTTCTGCAGAAGTCAGTCACGTGACATTTACAGCTCAGGTGATTGGTTAACAAAACCGGTCTGAACGCGCCAGTCGACTGCTTGAGATGAATAGTAATGCTAATGGTTGGGTTTCTAGGTATTTTAGACCTTCTTGGATATTCCATTAATGTAAAACAACAGTCTGTTGAATACACAGTGGCCTACAAAGCAAATTCTTGTTAAATTAAACACTCACAACAAATCTCTTAAGCTCCAGTTTCAGCTCAAAGCTCATAAAGTTGTTACGATTCTCAGCAAGTCACCAAATTACAGTCAGTGGTTGTAAACACACCATCATCATCCACACGAGTGATGAAGAGGGCTGTAACCCAACAAGATTACAGGTCACACATGACCGACGCTGAGGAGATTTATTTTATGAGGGATTTCTGGTGAAATAACACACCAAACACAAAGTGTGCCATCAGGTCTTGTGATTCTGTGTTAGGTTGGATAATGTTGGATGGATAGAAGTAAATATCATTTTTAATTCACTGTAAATGTTTTCACTCTCTCTTTGTATATATATATATATATAAATATATATATAAGAATAAACTGCACCCTTACTTTATGACGTTTTACAAACGTCAGCTAATAATAATGATTTATCATTTGAGCTGTCGGGTCGGATTTGGCTTCATTGGACTTGGACATGCGGAAAGAAAAGTGCGTAAAGTAACCTGCAGTGTTTTCTTTTAACACATACGGCGACAGAGAGGCAGAAGTTGAGGACTGCGGCTTTCAACCTCTTATCTCATCCCTCATCCATCAGTAATCGAGGGGCTGTTCGTACGGCAGACCCCGCGTTCAGGACGCGCACGGCCGCGTCTGCTCTTACACCGGCCCCCGCCTCTCCAGCGTCCCCATGTCGTGCCTCCACAAGCGGCACACGGTCACGGTCGTGCCCGTAATCAGGCGCCTGCGGTCGGTCACAATGAAGCGGCTGCTGCTGCACCACAAGCCGCGGAAGATATAGCCCCAGATCGGCTCTTTAAACGGGGAGGGATGGACGGCTCGACATGAAACCCAAACGCCTCTGTAGTGATCAATATCTGGCTGTCTTGTTGCGAATGCGGCGAGTCGGACCTGGAGGAGGATGCTGCGGCAAGTGATACACAGAGGGCTGAAATCATCTTTCTACTGGCTGGGTTTGTTCGTGAGCAGGCATCCGGTTTTCTTCCTCACCGTCCCCGCAGTCCTCACCATCATTTTCGGATCCACGGTGCTGAGCAGGTTTAAGCCCGAAACGGACCTGGAGATCCTGGTGGCCCCGACGCACAGCCTGGCGAAGATCGAGCGGAGCCTCGCCAACAGCCTCTTCCCCATCGACCAGTCCAAACACAAGCTGTACTCGGACCTGCACACCCCGGGCAGATATGGCAGACTCATACTGCTGGCCAGATCCGGGGGTAATATTCTGGAGCTTGCCGAGCAGGTTCTCCAGGTGCACAAGCAGATCCTGGATCTGCGCGTCCATTACAAAGGCTTCAATTACACTTTCGCGCATCTCTGCGTCCTGAGCCACCGGGACAAGAGATGCCTCCTGGACGACATCATCTCCATGTTTGAAGACATCCGCTCATCTCTTCTGTCTAACAGCACTTTCTCCAAGGTCCCCGTGAGTTACCCGAATACCACGTTAAAGGTGAGAGGCGCACGTATGTTTGTCTTTGCATTATGCGGCGGATGTGTTTTAACATCTAGTGAGTGCCCTTAAAAGCCAGCATTTTGGACATTGGGGTCTAGGTTTCGTGACGATCAAACCGTACAAGCATCTCAGTAGTTGGGTCAGCTGGTCCTGATATGCTCAGATGTAAACAGCTTGTGTGTGGTCAGTTGTTAAACCTCAAGCATGTTGAACTGAAGACTGCATGTGTTGCATGTCATGACATTCATGCATGTGTTGCATGTCATGACATTCATGCATGTGTTGCATGTCATGACATTCATGCATGTGTTGCATGTCAAGACATTCATGCATGTGTTGCATGTCATGACATTCATGCATGTGTTGCATCTCATGACATTCATGCATGTGTTGCATGTCAAGACATTCATGCATGTGTTGCATGTCATGGCATTCATGCATGTGTTGCATGTCATGGCATTCATGCATGTGTTGCATGTCAAGGCATTCATGCATGTGTTGCATGTAAGACATTCATGCATGTGTTGCATGTCATGACATTCATGCATGTGTTGTATAAAACATTTCAGTCAAGCAATGAAAGTGTTGCAGTACTCAAAGATTAAATAAAAGCGCTACACTGATCCAGGTATGGCATTGTTTTTCCAAGCGTACATCATCTGGAGTAAGACGTGAGTGAGGCGCTCACTGTGAAAGATCAAGTCAGAAGTCATTCATACTGTGTCAGTCTGTTTTTGCTGTTCAGGGCTTCAGCCTTCATTTAGCAGAGCTGTGATGCACCAGCTCATTGTTGAACTTGAGACGCCTCCTTTTCTGAAAAACACAATATCAGCCCGTCTGTCTTCACCGGAGTTTATTAATTTTCCATCGTTTCAACTGATGTCATTTAGCAGTGGAGATTGTCCAGACACATTTATCAGTCTTCAGTCTGTGGTTTAATATCCTTTTTCTCGCTTGTTTTGCCTGTGACATTTAGCTAAACGAAACTAAGTACACAGGTTCTTTTCCTGTCATTCTTGCTCCTGCTTACAACCTTCTGTATTTTATGATGGATGACCATTTTAATTCATGAATATTTTATAGCTATAACAGGACATTGGACAGAACTTGGAAAAAAATTTTTTTAACAGTTTGTATTCCCATTTCTACCATTAACCCATATAACGGATTTTGGTTGATTTGTTAATCAACTTTTGTATTCCTTTACATTTTTGTATTTCTCCTAAACTTATCAGTTTACTTCAACATATTTTCAAATGGCAACTTTAATAACCAATTTGTTTTTCCTCCAGAATGGACGAGTGTCCTTCATCGGTCATCAGCTGGGTGGCGTGGCCTTGTCTGCCAATAGCCGCGACCAGCAGGTCAAATTCGCCCGTGCCATCCAGATCACCTACTACCTTCGCAACCCTGGCCCAGCGGTACAGGACATCATTGCCGAGAGGTGGGAGAGTGAGTTCTGTAACCTGGCGCACCAGCTGGCCACGGACAGCCAGGAACTGCACATTCAGTCACTCACGTCCTTCAGCTTGTGGCGGGACTTCCACAAGACGGGCGTGTTGGCCAAGAGCGAGGTGCTGGTCAGCTTGGTGCTGGTGCTCCTGGCAGCCACCATCTCCAGCTCCATGCGGGACTGCTTGCGAGGGAAGCCCTTCCTGGGCCTGCTGGGCATCCTGACCATCTGCATCGCCAACGTGACGGCAGCCGGGATTTTTTTCATCTCCGATGGGAAGTTTAACTCTACGCTGCTCGGGATCCCATTTTTCGCCATGGGTGAGTATGCAGGCTGTTGGTGACTGTATGCCAGATTACTGTTACTGCTGTGTGACTCCTCAGAGGCGGGACAGTCCTTGTCATCAGGGACACTGCTTGTGCAACAGTGAGCTTTGTCAAAGGAGAATCTCTGATAACACAAATAGAATTGGAAGATAATTGTGGTGCAATGAATCTTTGAACATTTGCCTGGAAAATCTGTGATTATTGAAGTTAATACGAATATAAAATTGTGTTGCATTAACCTGCAGATCTGACTGGTGGAATGTTTTAGTGTATCGCTTATGATAAACTAACAGATACCTGAGCATTCTGATAGACCTTTGCCTTTTACAGTCTCTTCGCTATTCTCTTTCCTCTGTCCACAGTTTATCATCTGTAGCATTTAGATCCAGAGTGATTTTTTTAGCTCACAAAAACCTGTAATTGAACTGATAATTATAATGTGACACACAAGGTGATGGGAAATTTTAGACTATTGAATTTGTCTTTTAAAAGGGTTTAGTTCTGTTTTGTTTTTCATGTATTTTGGGAAAATAATATGAAACAGTCATTAATTTCCAGCAGTGCTGTGTTCTGTGTGACTGTTGTTTTTGTGGACCCCTGGGAATAGAGTCTTGCAAGCTAAAACGAACGTGGAGGTTTAACAAACTCTGATTCAACACATCCAGCAGGTGTGAAAAAACCCGCTCAGATTTCACACCTGTCTCAGTCGCATTAGACCCTTAGGTGACGACTGTCACAGCCCTCAGCTGAGAGGAACTAATTAGTTTTGAATTTAAGCGTGTCGATTTGTTTGCTCCTGTGGAGGTAGATTCACGATTCTCTCAGATTCTCTCAAAGCACAATTACAACCTGCAGAGAAGCACGGCATACAGCGTTCCTGCTCTTAGACAACTGGATAAATACTTAAAATACTTTTTTAGTAGTTTATATAATACATTTGTTTTTAAATATATATTTAGTATATAGTATTTTTTTGAATAACGTTCTTATCAAGCAGTATTGCTACAATGTCTTAAATTAATACAATGTCTTAAAAACTGGATGTTTTAACTGTTCCTAGAACATTCACAATAACACTTTTAATGATTTTGTTACCTAATGGAAACTTTAGGAAAATGTTCTTATAACCTATAATTATTAGCTGGGGAGACTGACTGCATGGTTGGATTTTATGATCATGAATGTCCTTGTGGAGTCCGTGTAGTCGCCACTTAAGCGTCAGACAGCCGTTTACAGCGTCCCTAATGATGTAAAGGCCACAGAAGCTCAGTGGTATTACAGTGCAGCGTGAAAGATGAATTTCTCCCTGACAAGAGCATTATGAGCCTTTCCCAGCTTACAGGGAACGTTCTCAGAACATCGGCTCAACGTTATCTACAGATTGTCTCAAAGTTATCAAAATGTTTTTGCTGTAACATTAATAGAATGTTTTTAACATTATATATCATATATATCAAAAACGTTATTCTTAAGTAGTTAGCCAAACATTTTAAAAACATTACAGAATTTAAAAAAAATTGAAAAACGTTCAATTTAAAACCAAGCAATAACTTTAATGCCTTCCCAGCTGCAAAATGATTTTACGAATGTAAAGATTGTTTGATACAGTAACATGTTAGTTTAAACTCTTAAATGTATTTGGGTTTGTGGAGTTTTTGAGAAGCCATAAACCCGTCATAAAAGTAATGAATACAAAAACAAATAGTTACGTTTTCTCACTGATAAACGTAACTGTTTTACGAGGTGGTGATTTCGTATGAATCTGTATGAACTGAATTGTACAAAAACACGTTTTTGAGAGAAAAGACAAGTGTGAAGGTCTATTTCTAACCTCAGCCCTAATCATTACTGGGGTGAAAGTAGGTTGTACGAAACATACAAATGTATACAAATCACCAAAACATAAAATAGTTATGAATTGCAATGAGCTTGTGCTGAACAGGAACAATATGTGAGCGAATAATAGCTTTTGGGGTGTTTTTGGGGTGAGCTCTTCACTTAAGAGCCCTTGACAGAAGATGGATGCTCCGCAGAGAGAACTTCAGTCTAAACCTTCAGTTTGGAGATTATTTTTATTCAGACACATGCAGCAAGGGCCTGGTTATAGACAGACATGGTTCCTGCCACACGTCTGAATGGTCGAATGTTTTGTTCCTCTGGGATAAATGACAGGACAGGAAATCAATGTCAGATTACTCACTCAGCCCCTGATCTCAGAGCACACAGATCTCTCTGGTGTTGTCACAATTTACTTACAATTGTCATGATTTTCTTGATCAGAGCTCATTAAAGGGCTTACTTTAATTTTATTAGTTAATTTTAATATTTTATTACAGTTATAATAGACACTTTACAGAAAATGCAGCCTTAATATTAAAGGGATGATTTAGAAAAGATCATGTGATTGTTTACTTTTGTTTACTTTTGTAAATTGTAATGTGAAAAATATGCAAATGGTCAAAACAACTCTGGAACATAAAAATGCCTCTAGGCCTACAACTATTACATAATGGCTGGCATAATAACAACACTGTTTTCTCAATATTTCTGTGTATTTCATCCTGTTGTATAGCAGCTGAACTTACAGGTAGCTTCTCTATATTAATAGCCAAACATGGTATGTCACAGTCGTTTAAAATCATGGACATACTCAGTGTGTTGCATTCTTGCCTTGTAGAATCAAAGAATCGGCACCTGATTTAGGGTTTCCCGTCCTCCTCATAACTCTTG
This sequence comes from Chromobotia macracanthus, assembly GCA_036877525.1. Lineage (NCBI taxonomy): Eukaryota > Metazoa > Chordata > Actinopteri > Cypriniformes > Botiidae > Chromobotia > Chromobotia macracanthus. Next base: position 2,059,705 of record JAZGTH010000078.1, on the reverse strand, counting down.
TGTGTACGTCCACTAGCTAGTGTGCTAGCTTCATGTGTGCAGTGCGTGTGTGCAGTGTGCAGTCGCTCCCTGGCATGTCAGTTCTATGGATCAAGCTCATTTAGGGCCACAGACAGTGAAACAGCAGGAGCCCTGAGATCCAGCCCGTCTGTCCATAAGCATGAATGCTTAGAAACCCACTTAGAAACATGGCTGATCCCAGCTAACAATTTTAGATTGTAAACATTGAGTTTTTAAAAATTGAACATTTTTAGTTAATGTTTTAAAAATGTTCCACTAACTACTTTAAAAAGGTTTTTGCTATATATGATATGTAACGTTTAAAAAAGGTTCTACTAATGTTTTTGCAAGAAGGTTTTTGGTACCTGAGAGAATATGTAGAGAATGTTATCCAATGTTCTGAAAACGTTTCCCTGTTAGCTGGGATGGGGTGTTAGCAGATTGAAGAGTGGCCGTGTTGAGTGCCATTGATTCGTCTCTGTGCCAGAAGGCAAAAGGAAGTTCAGGGGAAGAGATTAGAGGTCCAACCAATGAACCGCTTATCACAGATGTCTTCAAGCGTCACGCGTGACACAACGTGAAAGCCCGTGGCTGCATAATTTGCCATTGTCAGGAGAACCGGGATGAGAAGGTGCCAAGCGGTGTGTTGGACAACTGTAGCCTGGGGAAAAGAATTTGAATCCTGCCCAGAACGAACTGAGCAATTGATTTCATGTGGACTTTGACATTGTTATGCAGGTCTGCTAGGCTAATAACACAATGTGGTCTAATAAGCATACAAACACATAGCAAATATGTATACATATATATATATATATATATATATATATATAAAATATATATGTAAATGTAAACATCCCAAACTGAATGCATTCATTTTAGTAAGATTTAGATAATCAAATCTTAAAAATTTTGAAGAACATCACTCCAGGTTCATGGTTCACCAGCAGTATTGATAAGGTTCACTCTAATGAGATTACATGCGAGCGCCTTGAACCCTCTGTGAGATTTACATGCGCTGCATTAGCACATGCTTTTCATTAAGAGCTGCAGATAGAGCAGATGCGCTGCTGCAAGAAGAAACACGCTTTGTAAATGGGATCATTCTCACACTGACAGAAGCGTCAAACGGCTCCTGACTGCAGTCATTTGAGCGGCTCTGAAATGTATCTTGCTTTCTGCACAGATACTGTTGTGTTGTGCAGAGTTTTGCACAGCTAATCCTGTGCAGAGAGATTAACAGAGGCTGTGCTGTGATGTGTGTGTGTGTATGATAACAACACGTTTGCTGTCAGATGAGATGCTAAATTCAGACACTTGTAATGCAACGTTTCAATTTTTTAAATTCAACATTTTCTTGATGCTGATAGAATGTCATGCAGCCAGATTGAGCTGAGAATAGTTTCCTTCTCCGTTTAGCAGATGCTTAAATAAACCAGAAATATGAAGCATTTTGAAGCAGAATACAGCATGTTAAAAACAGCGTTTTGTAGGTGTAGTAGAAAACAGTCACTTGTTGTGGAGGTGCTTGTATTTTGTATTTTCTCATTTTTGTAATTCCAATAATATTATTAGAATAACAAGTTGAGTGAAAATTGGACTAAAATGAATTTCGTAGCCTTTGTTTACTCCCCTTTGGCTTGGATGTGCCCAAACTGGCATGAGCTCCGCAAGATTCAGGATTTCCCATCGAGATTTGATCATTTTTTAATAAGCATCTTGTGTGCTTCAAATAAAAGCAAGTAATCTGCTGTTTTACATGCATGATGAGTTAACATGATCTATGCCGCAAATTTTGTTATTTGATCGGTTACCTACTAGCACAATCTTAAATATGTCTTCTTCATTTTACATACAGTACATAAAACGATTCTTTCAAAATCCTGTTGAATATTATTTTAGTGAGATTTTGGAATCTCAGGTTTTGTTACTGCAGCACAGGAAGCCTGACAGTGACAGTATGAAACTGTGTGATGATTTTCTGATCTTCGGTCACAACTGGACATGTTTAATGAGTGCTGGACAGCAGGTCCATCCTCATAGTGTTTTCCTGCAGGTGGCCGATGTGTTTGGAAACACACGGCACTGAAGTTTTAAAGCAGATATTTAGTTTAATGACTCACTTCACTGCAGTGAGCGAGGTGACGCCGCTCTCTGTACTGAAGGCACAGTCTCTCTTTTTTTTGGCCTGTGCCGGCTGTAACTGTGACTAACTGCCCTCTTAAGCTGTGTGGAGTGTTGTACCTGTACACCAGCACCCTAAAAAGCGTGAGGTACAGCCCTTCATTTCCTGCTGTAGCCCTTGTGTAACTCAGAGAACATTTCATTTCAAATTCCCTGCTTGTTTTCTCCAGTATATCTGGGAGAAGGACTCTAAATCATCCTTTATGTTGATAACGTTGTTAAAGGACACGTGTACAGCAGGTGTTCACATTTCATCATAGAGGGTTGGACAAAATTCAGATGTATGAAAGCATGTTTATTATGGGTTCATATTCATATTGAAAAATATTACAGTAAAGTTATGTATTACAGTTATTCCATCGTGTTTATACTTCAAACTCTGCATTCTGTTTGCTGCCTCAGTTTAAGAGTAGGAATTTGACTGGATTTTAATAATCTTCTCAATTTAGTTGTGAATGCCGCTCAGCTCAGTCAGTAGTTTGCCGCTGGTCACCACTCTTTTGCATGTCCTGGAGCTATTGAGATCCCCGCGGCCCCATTAGACAAGCGTCTAGTCCAGCAAAATGTCCCTGATGGTGTTGAAATGGTTTTATTTCAAATGGCTCAATAATCTTTGTCCCAGCCTGTGATTTATAGGTATCAGAAGGAGGACTCTCTCGTGGGAGCCCATGCATTTCTGCTCACAGTTCTTAATGCACTCTGTCTGCTGTTGCCTCTGCTGTTACACATTTTGTCAGTCAGTTTCTGTGATGTTAGTTTTGACATTTTGTTTTTGTTGCATTATTAAATGTTAAAATTATTCTGTTCATACAGCAGCATACAGAAGCAGATCGAATTTTGATTTGGTATAGTGTTTCTTGACTTTATTTTGCTTTCAGATTTGGTGTTGTGTTTTCTGACATATAGTGTGTTCAGATTTGTCATTTCTTTTGCAACTCAGCTTTTAATTGCATATGGTAACATTCACAAGTTCTGAGTGGATGAGATCTCAGTTTCATCTCGGTTTAGCCAATGCAAGAGATAAGGTTAAACTTACTTTACTATGCAGATACACTCTTAACATTCTTGGCAGATTTTGCAAACAATAAGTGGCACTCATTTAATTTAATTCATCTTCTTAATTGGAGAATATAAACAGAATCGCTCAAGCAGTGATAGTGTTATTAATGAGATGGAGGGGTCAGTTACTAATCACAAAATAAATTCCTCATGCTCTGGTTTTGTGGGTCTGTAATTTGGCAAGCAGTGACCCATTTGCACTCAGATGCCATAATGTTTTGTTTATAGCAAACTTTGTATTTAGTTCTTTAGGTTTATAATTGCCATTTAGCAGCTGCTTTTAGCTGAGACTTCCTTTCAGAGCAACCCGGGCTTATGTGTACTGCAGTGGGTCTGAAGAACAACCGTTGTTTATCAGCCAAATGGACAGAGAAACTGAAAATGCTCAAATATCTGCCAATCAACTGGCCTGGCTGGTGTTTCCTGCTTTAAATGATCACAGATTATATTTATGCTGACAGTGTTTATTCTGTGTAATCTTTTTGTTCTGTGAATGTTCCCTTCGGCTTCCTGCATCAACAAAAACGGCCTTTTCTTGTGTTTCAGGACATGGAACAAAGGGGGTGTTTGAACTTCTGGCAGGCTGGAGACGAACCAGAGAGAGTTTGCCCTTCAAAGAGAGGGTGGCGGACACATTCGCCGACGTGATGGTCTGTTACACCATGACCAGCTCTCTGTACATCATCACCTTTGGGATGGGAGCCAGTCCTTTCACCAACATCGAGTCTGTGAAGGTCTTTTGCCAGAGCATGTGTGTAGCAATCCTTGTGAACTACTTCTATGTCTTCTCCTTCTACGGTTCCTGCCTGGTGTTTGCAGGACAGCTGGAGCAAAACCGCTACCACAGCGTCTTCTGCTGCAAGATCCCCTCTGTGGAGTATCTGGACCGCCAGCCCACCTGGTTTAAGACCATGATGAGCGACGGTCACGACCTCTCCACGCATCACGACAGCGTTCCCTACCAGAACCACTTCATCCAGCACTTCCTGAGGGAGCATTACACCGAGTGGATTACCAACACCTACGTCAAGCCCTTCGTGGTGATCCTCTACCTGATCTACGCTTCTTTTTCATTCATGGGATGTTTACAAATCAGCAACGGCTCCAACATAATCAATCTGCTAGCTAGCAACTCACCCAGCGTGTCGTTCGCTCTGACCCAGCAAAAGTACTTCAGTAACTACAGTCCGGTGATTGGCTTCTACATCTATGAACCCATTGAGTACTGGAACTCCACGGTCCAGGAGCATCTCAAGACTCTGGGTCAGGGCTTTAATAAGATTTCATGGATCGATAACTACTTTCACTACCTGAGGGTCGTGAACGTCAGCGCATCCACCAAAAGTGATTTTATTAACATCCTCAAGACTTCCTTTCTGAGAAGCCAGGAATATCAACACTTTGTGGATGACATCATTTTCTCCAGGAACGGAGACGAGTATGACATCATCGCCTCCAAGATGTACTTGGTCGCCAGGACGACCGAGAAGACCAGGGAGGAGGTGGTCGAGCTGCTAGAAAGACTTCGACCCCTATCCCTCATAAACAGCATCAAGTTCATTGTTTTCAACCCAACCTTTGTCTTCATGGACCGCTATAGTTCCTCCATCATCTCCCCCATCCTCACGTCAGGTTTCAGCGTGTTGACCATCCTCATCCTCACCTTCTTCCTGGTCATCAACCCACTGGGGAACTTCTGGTTGATCTTGACCGTCACCTCTGTGGAACTGGGCGTGCTGGGCCTCATGACGCTCTGGAATGTAGACATGGACAGCATCTCTATCTTGTGCCTTATTTATACTCTCAACTTTGCCATGGATCACTGTGCCCCGCATCTCTACACTTTCGTACTGGCCACCGAGCACACGCGGACCCAGTGCATCAAAATCTCACTGGAGGAGCATGGGGCAGCCATTTTGCAGAACACCTCGTGTTTTGTCATTGGGATAATGCCCCTTCTCTTTGTGCCTTCTAACCTGACCTACACGCTGTTCAAATGCTCCCTCCTGACTGCAGGCTGCACAGTGCTGCACTGTTTTGTCATCCTGCCCGTGTTTCTGACTTTTTTTCCACCCTCCAAAAAACGGCACAAGAAAAAGAAACGAGCCAAAAGGAAAGAGCGGGAGAGAGAGAGGGAGAGAGAGGAAATCGAGTGCATTGAAGTCAGGGAAAACCCTGATCACGTCACCAATGTTTGAAAGGCAGGCGTGAGCGCAGGTACCAAGAGAGCAGCTCGTGGCCACAAGGGGGCGGTGTCATGCAGCACAGGTCAAGAGGTGTCCGAGCTGTGACACTCTCTCTCGACTGTGGCGGCGCTCGCCGTCCCAGAAATCAACAGCGGTGCCGTAATAGAAATAGAAAAAACTCCTCACTTTTCTCTTGTGCACCCTTCATCCAGAACAGTGTATAACATCTGCAGCTTATGTTTCCAGGCTAGGAAAACAGTTAGCCCCAGAAGGTTGTTTAAATACATGAACTAAAAGACCAAAAATGAAGGCCTAAAGTTTTCACTCCAAAAATTCTAGCATGAATAGGGTTGTTTCCTACATGACTGAACTTCAACAGTGTTTTTAATATGCAAGAAAATGGTATGCATATCTCCAGTGAAATTCCCAAGGGTTTGCTTATGTGTTTTGCAAGAGCAGCGATCACAAGCGCTTATTTAGCTACAACATCATTTCTTTGGATCAGTCCGTGTTATGCACCTCATGTGTCTCCAGCCTTGTGCTTACATAATTAATCAACCAATTCTAGTTCAAAATAACTTTGCGAAAAATAGTAGCAATCGGAAGCAGCAATTTCCAGCATCCATCAAAATATGCAACACTCTTCGACAAATAACAGTTGACATATATTGATCGCAGATATCCTGTAGCAAATCTAATAGTGTGTTTGGAATTTCTCCAGTAACTGTTAAGTAGAATTACGAACTGAGAGTAAAATTAAAACAAGCTCGCCGTATTTGTGAAAAATATTCAGACAGGCAAACCATTAATGGAGCAATTAAAGAATGAATTATTACAAACTGAAAAGGAATTATTAATGAATTATTACAAACTTAATTTTGTTATTATTTATTTTGTAATGTTCTGAGAAAGTCGAATTTGACATTTACTTGATAGTCAGACTAATTTTTATTTTCGTCTTCTGAGTAAACAAACGGATGTGTTCATCAAAAGGTGCTTTGTGCAAAGACCGCCAATACGACATCAGTGAAATGTTTTATTTATAATATATAACTGTATGTTCCATTTTAAAAAGATTTACTAAAACACCCGAGCTTCTTATTCATGAGAAGAAATATCTGTAGCATGTTTTAACACTGCACTGGTATGATCTGTTAGTTTGTTTGTTTGCTTAATTGTTTGTTTGTTTGCTTGTTTGTTTATTTGTTTGTTTGTTACAAAATCATAAACCCGATAAAACTGGACAACGAGATTAGAACATGTTACTTTTCTTACTTTTTTGTTTAATTATTTTGCACAGCAGGCAAAAATATTGATTCACTGACGGCTGTACATGTATCAGATCACATGGGCGGGTATTGTTTTTAATGTCACGTGTTTAATATGTATTTGTGTGTTTGTGGGGATAAGCAGGGCAGATGATATACACTGAGTTTACGCTAAAGTAATACCTTGCACAAATCAATATAAACTATGACATTACATTACACAATGTTTGATCTATTTTGAAGTCACTGGACATACAGAATAGTGCCACCTGTTGACTGCCCTTGTAGAAACAGAACACAAATGGGATTCAGCATTTGTTTCTTGTATTGTCTTATACATGTGAATTGGTTCAGTACTTCATAGATGGAGGTAAAATCGCAGCTGTTGACTCCCTGCATTCCAAAAGTATTTTGACAGTCACAGATGAGAAATATTAAATACAAATATTTAATGAAACTCTTTTTGTCTTAATTAACACGCTGGAATCAACAGTGTAGTTAAAATGATCCAGATCAAACATGCAGCACAACTGGTTTTGTGTCTTGCATGTTTTCATTGCTTCCCATGCATTCAGTAGATTCATCTGATCTTAGGTCAGTTATTGCAAAATATGCCTCAGCTTAGATCACTGGCCAAAAAATGTGGAATTTGAATGCTATAAATGTTCGTGTACTGCTAGCTTTTGTCCCGGCTAGTATATTGTATGTATTTCTCAAACTGCAGAACTCTTGTTTGTGATAAGTACTGTACTTTACTGTACTCTACTCTACTGTACTGTATGACATGTGCTAGCCAGAGCCTTATTGATCCAGTAAAACCACTGGTTTCATTGTAGAGTCATTCCAAAGGCAGGATCTTTGTTGAAGGTTGGAAGGAAGTTTACTTTAGAGGTTGAGATGTCTGTGCCAAATGTTTGGTCCATTTGTGAAGCAGAAAAGCATGAAGATAAAGTCCATTACGTTTCACTACGAAAAGCTTCATTAACAGACGGTGAGCTGATGTTTTCACAGACTGTTAATTGGGTTCTCATTCTAACTGGCCACTTTGTTAGATGCAACATTCCAAACCAAGCAGGTTTCAGTCAGTGAAAGTTGTGTGTATGTAGTCTTTAAAATGATGACATCTCAATATTTTGTAAGAGTCATAAATGTTTGTGTTGGAAGAGGGCATGAAAATGAAATACTAAGGTAGGTAGGGATGCATTAATTATTGATAATTATGAAAATTATGAAAATCATATACTTCCCAAAACTGCAGTGTATGCATGTATTGTATGTATGCATGTATTTAGTTGGTTGTGCAGTTTATTTTCTGACATTTTGGTTTACTGCACACTTAATACCATCTTTAGTAATGTTTGTTTTACATTTCATTTTCTGTTGTGTTATGCTAGTAGGAAAAATAATGTATTGTAAAATAAATGTACAGAATTTTCTAATTTTTTAAAGAAATAAGAGGTTCAAACATTTTTTAAGATGAACTTTAAATATTATTAATAAAAGCAATAAAGAAAAAAGATCAATTCTAAACTTAGTAGACTGGTAATGATTTATGAAATGTGTTTTTGCATCCTCAACAAATCAGTTATTTTCTCATTACAATGTAAAAGTTGTTTTAAAGTTCATTCAGATATCAATATAGCAGCCTATAAGAAACAGGAGACAACATCTCTCCTTACAGCGTTCTCATATAGGTGACCAAAACTGAATCAGAAATCTTAAGTATAATGCAGTGTAGTCATAGGTATAGAGAGTTTATAAGAACTTATATATTATATATAAATATATATTTTAAGCTATTAAAACACCAAATAACAATTCAGGACACTTAAGTTATAATTCTGTAACCCAACAGTGTATTTATTATAGCTACTGAACGTTTGTTTTAACGTCACAGATGAAAATATGTTTACTGTTTTTTCCATCAAAGATGTGATGCATGTTCTTGAATCAGGCCATAAATCACTTATTCATCATTTTTATTTTCTGCTTTATTTAACTTCAGAGTGGCCCACAAATCAAACTCAACAGAAAGTCAAAACCGTTTGCAGTGAAACTTCAGATACGCATGTTCTACAGACCACAAGTCAAATATGTCATTACGATTTCATGAGCTAATGCTGTGAATTTCAGTGAAATGTATACTGACTGAATATGAAAATAATATTTATTATTAACTCTAATAATAACTTCCAGAAAACACTGTAACTGTAAACAGAACCAATAGATTTACCTACAGGTATTTCTAAGAATTCAGTCTTTAAACATTGAGTCATGAACACAGTTTTCACCAGTGAGTTGAGCATTTTGTCACACTTAGTCACTGTTTTATCGTGTGGGGGTTTATGTGCAGATAATATCTTCTTTGGCTTTCTGTTGACGTGATATGTGTGAACTGTGTTTTAAGCAGCCGCATTGCCAAGGATGATGTCACTGCGACAGAACCAGCCCACATGTCAGATGATACTCTGATTCCAAGATGGATATAATAAGATACAGGATTTGTAGTTAAAGAAATCCAAGTATAAGAAATAATAAGTAATTTGAAGTGGTTTAAAAATTAGCAGTGTTTTGGTTGGATTTAATTTATTTAGTATTTTTGTTAAGTATATGTTAGAGTTTTTGAAAAGAGTATTGAATTTACGATGCAGTTTTTGCAACTTGAAATATTACAGACATACTTATGCAGAAAATCTTTTGCAATACAAGCATTTATAAGCTTTTGCAATGTAAGCAACGTAAAATAATTGAGGAAATTGTATACCCCAAAACACTTTATAGGGTGAGCTGAATGTGCGCCCCTTCCACATGTAAATTAGATTCTAGGACGATTAAGTTTGTAATAGTTCTCAAAGGCGCACTTCTGAAAACCATGTTGGAATTTATGCTTGTTATTAAAGGAAACACTCAATGTTGTAAAGCAGAAATGACTTTAATTTCAGAGCAGAACAGCCGTCAGTGTGAACACACAATGTGTGAAACAGGCAGTAATCTGTTGCCAACTCAGACGCCTCTCATATAATGTTATATTACTCAAGCAGGTGCGTCCTGTATAATACGCTTTTCAGTAACTTTAATCGTATTCTGTTACTTCAATTCAAATAATGAGCCCAGAAATGTTTTGTCTTGCAGTTCACAGATGAACAGTGAGAAAGCAGCTTCAGTGAATTGCTTTCGTCTGGTGCGTGCTGTCATTCAATACCGTCTCTGAATGAATACACCGTTTCTGTCTCATGTTTTGAAACCATCAACCAGCGTTTGAATATGCAGAAGACGAATGATAAACCAAGCAGAGTTTTTAAAGTCGTGGCTCATTAGGAGTGACTTTATATGGGGTTTATTATTCGGCCCTGACAGTGCAGGAGGAGTTTGAAGTACAGCAGTTTAAAGAAAATGTTCAGTTTTTATGTTTGGTGATTTTGCTGGCATTTATTCTTTTCCATTTACCGTAACGGTAATTAAGCACCTGCGAGTGATCATCAGTTTTGTTGAGATTCGTCAAAAATCAGATTGCAATAAATTCCTTATGAAAGTTTTAAAATGTTAGCTTATACAATGTGATACGTACACAATACATGTTCACTTACAGAGCTTACAGAGCACAAAAAAACTAATATTTCAGAATTAACAAGTGGTTAACGAGTGGTTAAATAGTAATCTAGTAAGTCTAGTTACCTGTCGTCTGTTTAGCGTATCAGTTCCGTGTTAGAGCTCAAAGACGTTTTAAACAAGAAAATTCAACAGTTGTAGTTTTCAACAGGAAACAGTAAATCTGTAGGACGTCTCTGTTAACTTACTAGCACAGAGATAATGCGTTTATTGAAATCTGTTTATGAGAACAACCCAAATATGTGCAAATATAAAACATAATAGAAAGTATGCTGATACTGTAGGAATACATGGCCTAAATGTTATTAATAAACATGGTAGTTTACACCATTTTACAACAGGGTCTTTTCAAAGAAACAAACTCCAGTAGACCAATAGCAAGAAACAGTATCATAAGAAATGTATCAGAAGTTCATAAGAAATGTACTGTAGCAGTGTAGAGTGAAACATTTCTAAATGGCAAAAAAAGGAAGGAAGGAAGTACTGCAAAATGTATGCAGAAATGCTCTCTTATGTTTTTAATAACTCATTAGTTCAGAAACATGAAGGTTTAGTTACTACGCTTGTGTATAACACTGTGACGCTCATACAAAGTTTATGCTTTGGTACACCCAGTGATGGAGGTATAGACCCATTTATAAATAATGAATCAAATCAGTACAGATCAAATGAAACTGTGATGTGATGGCTTACAGCTAGACAATGTTATAGTTTTGTGGCCTAAAACGACCCTGTTATGTAATTCCTGGTCTGTGATTACTTGTGTGTTCGCATACCTCACACCGTTTTCTTATTTATAACTGCTTTGTGCTCAGCAGCTCCAGCGCTTAATTCAATGAACTGCCGCAAATAGGTTATATAATGTATCTGCAGTGATACTGTGTTCTTACCTGAAGACTTCTTGTGCTTTGAGTGCGAAAGAAAGAAAGAAAGAAAGACGCCTTGGTTGGTTGTTGAATTTATTGAGTTCACTGTGAAATGATTTATGTCATAAAACTTTACGTTTTTGGATCCCATTATGATGAAACGACCATATAACATTGAATGAATATGTCTTCCGTTAATACAGTGTTCAGTCTGTAACACGCACATAACACGTTTATTTCTGTTTATCATTTTGGAGTGTGATCACTATAGAATTCAGAACATGAACTGATCAGCCAAAATCAGAAATCATTGTAATTCATTATCTGAAGGAATGTCTTGGAAGTCTGAATCTGTAAGAGGTGAATGCTCGGAATATTTTCATTGTAAACTATTTTTTACTGCCTGCGATGTTGAAGCTATAAATATTATGCTGATGTACGTTTTTATATGGAAACATAGATTTTACATTAAAGCCTTTGTTTATGAAACCTCATGGCATTATGAGACGGGGGACTGTGTGTAATGTTTCTCTGTGGGTTGTTTGGAAGCTGTTTCAAACTAGTGCTGTTTGCATCATGTCTACGGTAAAAACTGTTTACTGTAAAGATTTCATGCGATACGAGTGCATGATGCCACTCATCAGCTGCTCAGCACAGTATGTTATTGTAAAAAGTATTTCACTCATTTTAACTGTTTTTTTTTGTTTATTATTAACCAAAAAAGTTACAGATTGCAGCATTGAGCAAATTTACTGTAACACCACTGATTCCTCCATTTCTTTTAGGTAAATGAATAACTGTTAAGAGTCATCTGTACTAATTGTGATGTTCATTAGGTTTATTGGATTGTGGCAGGGAGGTAAGTGTGTGTTTGCCTGCAGGGAAGCAACTGCGGCCTCATCAGCTCTGCATGTCTGTTAGTTTGAGAAGAATGTCTCAGTTTTCAGCTCATTTTCTGCTCTCTCTCTATGATCAAAAATTCACAGCGAGTGTGGAGTTCATCTTCTGCCGATCTCACTGCTGCCCCCACTGAAATCATACTGCTTATTTAAGAGCAGAGCGCTGGCGAGAACAGACTGTAGATACAGTGAGAAAAGAAGAACAATTTATCCAAAGAAATGAATAGTTATCCACCACTGGTCAGATGACCTTGTCATGAACAGATCAGATGTAAGATGACCATAAGTTGACAGAACACAGCAGTTTACACTGCATACAAAATATTTGTATATTTTCCCACCAAATGAAAGAAATGAAAAGTGAGCCTAGATTTTAAAATATTATCCACTTTTTGGTCTTTTAATGTAAATCACCTATACTGACATCACAATTGTTTACATTGGTACACAAAACATAAAATAAGTCAAAGTAAATGAACTTACTATTGCAGCCATAACAATATATTACAGTATATAAACATTAACAATATATAACAATGCTGTGGCAGTGTAGTATACTGAGAACACAAAGAGCACAACTGTAGCTTTACAGTATGTTTACAGTATGTTCAACATGTAACAAGTTTAAACTAATTTAATTTGGTAACACTGAATAATCTACTGCTGAGAGCCGCAGATTTAAAATGTGAAACCGATCAGTAACAGAGATACATTACAACCTTTAACTTGAAAATTCAACTAAAACCCTGTTCACAGTATTTGCTAATGTAAAATGTCAGGTGTATATTATTGAAAACTGTTGAATTTATAAATGCATCCACAATGTTCTGCAGAAGGACACCGAATCACTGAATTTCATCAGCTGATTAATGCAACGGCATTTTAAAGCTAAACGCACTGTAACAATTATGTTGCTATTAGTTATTGTGGTGGCCTTTACTGCAATAACAAAGCCATAGATAAGATATAAGATAAATAACTGAAGGACAAATTTGTGTCTCACTTCTTTGGTAAGAATCCTTCAGCAGATCTCTGTTTGGGTTTACTCAAGCTCACTCCAGATGCCCTGCAATTCACATTAATTACACAGTGAGACATTTTCTGCTCGCTTTTAAGTGCTTCAAGTGACATTTTTGAAACTAGAGCAGTAAACGTGCATGAATTTAATATCGCCTCTGAAAGCTTTCGTTAAGCTTCATCAATGTCTTATTGACAAGCCTCATATCTGATCAACCTGCTGACAACGTCGAGATGTGCATTTTAAACACCAACTTTATTCTAGCCAACGAGATACACAGAGAATTTACAAGCTTCTGTTTGATTTAAACACGGCTGATCCAGCACAAGTTCACTGTTAACCCTTGAAGGGCCAGTTTGCTGATAATCAAGTCTCTTTTATTTAAGGAAAACCCTGAACTTCATCTCAGTCCTCCAGACGTTTGGCTTTATTCAGTGTTATGAACTTCCATTAGTTGCCTGCTATGAAACCTCTCAGATCTCTGTAAATAAACTGCACAATTATAAAGAGTGAGGCCGGAGATCCTCATATCTCAGTCTGAACATCATGAGCTGGTTTCTCCTTCAGAGAGGCAGAGATGGAGCAGAACCTGGAGAACAAAACAGATGAGTTCAATAGTCTTCAGTCATTAAGTTTGCTTTTATGTTCAGAATTTACTGACCAAAGAGACACTGAACAGTGAATGTCTAAATGTCTGAAACCACATTACAAAACTCAAAATGCTGCACTTTATTCCTTACATCAAAAACACACCTTGAGCTCTTGTAATGGTGCCTTTTTTATTTGAAGTCTGAAAGCAGGAGGAGTTTGAGCAGTTCGTCCTGCAGTCGATGACCTGATAGATGATTGGATTGTACATGGCAGAGGATTTGGCCAGCAAAGTTGGTATGACAGAGACTGAAATGGGCACTGAATTGGGTTCTCCAAAAGCAGACACCACTGACACCACAGCATAAGGGATCCAAGCTATTAAAAACCCTGCACAGATCAACATCGCCACCTGGAGGAGTGGAGCAGAACAGCATGCAATATGATATTGCATTTCTCTATAAAATTGTTCAAGTGGTTGTCATGAATAAATATGAAACAGGAAATTACTTAAGATGCAAACCTTCGTCAGCTTCATCTCCAGGATGTGGTTGCTCTTGTTCTGTGTGTCGAAATGAGAGACTTCTTTGGCTGAGGACTTCACCCTGAAGATGATCATGACATAGGAGAAGACAATGATGCCGGTGGGGAGGACCAGGCAGAAGATGAGCATACAAATGACAAAGCTCTGGCCAGACACAGAGGCCTGGGCCAGCCACCAGTCCAGAGTGCAGGAAGTACCGAACGGCTCGGGTGCGTAGTTCCCCCAGCCCAGCAGAGGCATGGTGGCCCAGAAAGCAGCGTAGAGCCATGTGAACACCACTAAGAGAAGAGCATAGCAGCGCTTGAACCAGGTACCTGATGACAAAGTCAATTCCTGTTAGTCAACAATGGGAAGTAAACTGAACATTATAAGAGCTGTGTTCGTTTTCTGTGCAGTTTGCAATTTTACCAAAATGTGGGACATATGGGTAGATACATTTATGACAATAAACATTTATAATAACAATAATAAATCAGCAAAAATGGGTAACATGTTTGAAGGTTTTGCTAAACCCATAAAATAAGTCTATTTTGATTTGGTTATCATTTTTGTAATAGAGCAAGTCATGCAGCATTTAGCTATAAATATGTATTTATCATTTTAATTAATTAAATAAGGAAAAAAGAAGCTCCTAATACTTAAAATGTATTGTGCCAGACAGATGAACAGACACAGAGATCAGTTCATTTGAGCACAGTAGTTTTCTTACCGTATCTTAAATGACAGATTTTCAGGTATCGGTCCAGGTTCACTATGGTCATCGTAATGAGACTTCCACAGCCGAAGAAAAAGCCCGCCCACCCATAGAAACGACAGCCCACCCAGCCGAAGAGCCAGCGGTGAGAAAAACTGGACACCACAAAAAACGGCTTTCCACTGACTGACCAAAACAAAACAGGAAGACACTCATGTCACACAAAAGCAAGCAATAATAAACATTATAAATGAACAGTAAGCAGCAGGCGAAACTGTCCCAGATTTTATTACCACCCAGAGCCAAAGTCCTAAACCAAGTCCTTAACGTTTGAAATAATGAAATAATGTTAATACATCTAAAAAACATTCCTCGAACATTCAAAAAAACATTTTAACGTTTTTGTTACTTAATGAAAACAATAAGGAAACAATGAAATGTTGTTATAACCACAAATTGTTCTGGGTATTACACTCTAATCATTAGAGACAGATGAAAAGTCACAAGCTCACCTGATATGCCAAAGTCAAATACAGCCAGATTCAGAGTCATAAACTCTGCTGGCTTTAATTTGCTCTTGCGTCGGATTGTCATATAGATGACGTAACCATTTCCAAAGGCTGACAGGACACCTGTGTAATTAAAAAATGATTAGCCAACACTCACACCATTACAAACTTCAGACTGCTGAATTTCCATGTGGAGGCTATTGTGCTCTCCATTGTTCTGCATAATTTCATCTCCTGGCCTGTTATGACAGCTGACTGACACACTATAACAAAGAAGACGGTTTATCTGATGTGACTGTGATAAATGTGATGACCCTTATTCTAACTGTCTGCAGCCTCATGTGATCATAACTAAATGTGATGTGAATTGTGCACAACAAACAACATCATTTGTTAGCAATATGTATTCCTTACCAACCAATACGACATTAAAGCTACAGGATCTTATGTAAGTTTCACGTTCAGGCCAGATTAGAAAAAGACAAGAAAGTTTACTGCCCTCATCCTTAGAGTTTTCCAAAACAATAAGATATATTTTTGACATTTTCATCCAAATTTATGCTGGGTGAGTACTAAGAATTCCATGTCATTCCATGATCTTATAACTCATGAGTTATTGGACATCTTGGTGTATGTCATAGAATTCTGTTTCCACACTGACCAACAATAAGGATGTAAAACGCAGCCACTATGTCTGCTTCCTTGGACAGTTTGGATGCGAAGGGATCCCCTCGAAGAAGATAGTGTGGGATGAAACCCGAGGCTGTCGTCTCATTCTCCATTAGGAATACTGAAGAATGCGATAACTGTCCTGCGGAATAACAAAACGATCACATGAAACACTACAACAGAGTCTTGTCATAAGATAGAGTGTGGTCATATCCAACAGCATTATGATCTGGAAACCTTGAGGAAACATTTTAAAGCACCAGATGAAGGTCGACCAGCCCTGTCATCTCCAGTCGGCTTTTGTATTCCAAGTCGATATATAGTGCATCCCTGTGCACAAAATTCTTGCACTAAATAAGAGGGTAGGAGAGAAAAATACAAAGTTTCTACATAATTACCGTCAGAGAAGTGGTCGCATTTCGAGTGGTGAACAGTGAGAAGAGTCAGACATCATTTCTCCACACCGCGAGTCTCACAGGGGTGCAATTGACAAGCATTTTGCCAGGTCCATTTTGACATTTTGACATGTCATTTCAGTACCGTAGGTGCGGTCATGATGAATAAAGTGTTGTTTTAACACATTGTTCACTTCTTCAGGGCTTCTGGTGGATTTATGCAGAACAAACTGTGAGCTTACATTAATGAACCTTAAGCACAGTCTCTGGTGACACAGATTTTGAAATCATCTCTCAGGGGATCAGACGTGATGTTGCACTGGTCATACATCTGCTTTAGGTAACAAGGTTGTGCAACTCCAGACATGTAATATAAGAATGTTACAAAAGTATGACGTTACTGATTCCTGAAACATTATTAAGCAAACCAAATATTAAACTAACCGCGTGATCTCAAAGCACTGCTCTGGTACTTCTGTATGCCTGTCAATCACATGAATCTGAAACAGTAGATTCATATTTTCTCTTCAGCAATATTTTATTTCAAGCGAGCGAGCAAACGCATGATTTGCATTCATTATTAAACACAATCTGTATGTTTGTGTATTAAACACAATCTGTATGTTTGTGTATTAAACACAATCTGTATGTTGGTGCATTAAACACAATCTGTATGTTTGTGCATTAAACACAATCTGTATGTTGGTGCATTAAACACAATCTGTATGTTTGTGCATTAAACACAATCTGTATGTTGGTGCATTAAACACAATCTGTATGTTGGTGCATTAAACACAATCTGTATGTTTGTGCATTAAACACAATCTGTATGTTGGTGCATTAAACACAATCTGTATGTTTGTGCATTAAACACAATCTGTATGTTGGTGCATTAAACACAATCTGTATGTTGGTGCATTAAACACAATCTGTATGTTGGTGCATTAAACACAATCTGTATGTTGGTGCATTAAACACAATCTGTATGTTTGTGCATTAAACACAATCTGTATGTTTGTGCATTAAACACAATCTGTATGTTGGTGCATTAAACACAATCTGTATGTTTGTGCATTAAACACAATCTGTATGTTGGTGCATTAAACACAATCTGTATGTTTGTGTATTAAACACAATCTGTATGTTGGTGCATTAAACACAATCTGTATGTTTGTGCATTAAACACAATCTGTATGTTGGTGCATTAAACACAATCTGTATGTTGGTGCATTAAACACAATCTGTATGTTTGTGTATTAAACACAATCTGTATGTTGGTGCATTAAACACAATCTGTATGTTTGTGCATTAAACACAATCTGTATGTTTGTGCATTAAACACAATCTGTATGTTTGTGCATTAAACACAATCTGTATGTTTGTGCATTAAACACAATCTGTATGTTTGTGCATTAAACACAATCTGTATGTTTGTGCATTAAACACAATCTGTATGTTTGTGCATTAAACACAATCTGTATGTTGGTGCATTAAACACAATCTGTATGTTTGTGCATTAAACACAATCTGTATGTTGGTGCATTAAACACAATCTGTATGTTTGTGCATTAAACACAATCTGTATGTTTGTGCATTAAACACAATCTGTATGTTTGTGTATTAAACACAATCTGTATGTTGGTGCATTAAACACAATCTGTATGTTTGTGCATTAAACACAATCTGTATGTTTGTGTATTAAACACAATCTGTATGTTGGTGCATTAAACACAATCTGTATGTTTGTGCATTAAACACAATCTGTATGTTTGTGCATTAAACACAATCTGTATGTTGGTGCATTAAACACAATCTGTATGTTTGTGCATTAAACACAATCTGTATGTTTGTGCATTAAACACAATCTGTATGTTGGTGCATTAAACACAATCTGTATGTTGGTGCATTAAACACAATCTGTATGTTGGTGCATTAAACACAATCTGTATGTTTGTGCATTAAACACAATCTGTATGTTGGTGCATTAAACACAATCTGTATGTTTGTGTATTAAACACAATCTGTATGTTTGTGTATTAAACACAATCTGTATGTTTGTGTATTAAACACAATCTGTATGTTGGTGCATTAAACACAATCTGTATGTTTGTGTATTAAACACAATCTGTATGTTTGTGTATTAAACACAATCTGTATGTTGGCTTCTCGCTCATGCTTGTCGGGCCATTGACTCTTGAAATGATGGATTTGTGGACATCACTGAGAAAATCACTTTAATATCCCTTTCTTTATGTCTGCACTATTAATTGGTCAACTTATCTGAAAATGCAGTGAAGAAACCGATTTAAAACACAAAAATAAAATAATTGTGATCAAATGCAGTCTAGTATACACTTGTCACGGTTATGGACTGTGTGGTTTGTTTTGGTGCGTTTCCTGTTTTACCATATTTGGTCATTTTCCGGTTCTGGTTTAATCATTAGGTAATTGCACACGTTTGCTCCTCATCATCTTCACTATTTAACTTCCTCTTTCAGATGCTCGTCGGTGATTTTGGTTATGAGCACGTCTTGTTTTGTTTTTGTTGTGTTAGAAAGCTTATTAAAGCTTGATTTGTTGGACTGATCCCCGGCCTGCTTTGGTTAATATTTGTTTCTTATAGACGTTTTCTCCGTGTTAAGCATTAAGCTCGTTTTGTTTCACAATGTTTTGCAAGTTGCACACGCTGAAACAACAGAAACTGCTCGATCGACATCAGTAATCAATAATCAATAATGTCGGTGTGGATTGCGATTACGTTTTCTTATTGCTTATTAAACGACACCTGCTTTCATTTCAGCTGAGCTGATGGGAAAGCAATAAGCAATAAACAATATATATGTTAAGTGTCTGGAAATGAAGAGCATCTCTGTCAGTGAGGAAGTTAGAAGTTCAGCAGAAGTCTGGACAACAGCTGAAGAGCTGATCATTGTCAATGATAAAGCCTGACCCCTTCAGTACAAACTCTGATGTTGACTTATGAGGGTTATACAGACAACAGGTTCTTTATTATGTGATTAAAACACCTTGAATACCAACACATATCAAAGACAGCAGGTTTAGAAAGTGTTAAAGGTATTGATTGTGTCTGCAAACAATCTGTTATTACATTTGCCTTCAGATTACCTTGGCAACACTGACTATCCAGGTTAGTAACCTGAGCATGAGGTCATAGAAAACCTTTCGGTGGTCATGACAAAACGTCCTGATTATATTTCACATTAAATTTCCAAACAGACGTCTTGACCTGACCGAGATTAACTCAAGCGAATAAAAGTCAAATGAAAGAAAAACACATTTAAGCACACACACACGTGGGATTATTTGTTCAGGTCTGATTAAAATCAGATGTAGTCAGTAAATGCTGAGGTCTGTCCCTTTACGAGACACGATAATGTTTTATGAGTTCTTTGTTTAATAATTGTATCACTGACTACATTTTGCTTAAAGGCAAGCACTGTAATGTACTACTGGGGCACGTTGTCACACAAAAGGCCAACATGTAATGTATGAACTGTATAAACAGATTAAAGAAATGTTTCGTTGTCAAGATTTTTAGGTTTGTGCCTATACATAACCTTCAAAATGACTTTCAAAAATGAACATACCTTGATAAATATTCCCTTATCCCCAGTTTCCTCTATGTAGTATTTATGTTGTATAAGAGGGCTTCCAGGGAACAAGAAACAGTGATGTAAGTGGAGCAAGATCCATTTACACTGTTAATGGGAATTTGTTTGGAACATCATGAAAGTGTTGGAAACAGATCAGGGAACTGCATTAGCAAGATTCACACATGACTGTAGAAGAGCTGGAAGTTTGTGTACACACCACTGCCTGCAGTTCAGATGTGTGTGAACGGTTAGTGTATCATGCATGAAGAAACCGCGTTTCTTCTGTATTCAGTGCTGATGTATAAAGTCAAATACTTGCAACAAGACAAAGACTAAATGAGTTTTATTTTAAAATAAAAAGTACTTTGAGTCACATTCAGTTGTTTTCAGGAACTGTAGCCGGATGGATAAACGCCTTCGAGATGAACCTTGAAAAAAATCCAGCAGTTTGTGTGCAGGAGGTAACAGTTTGATATTGTGACGCAGTGGGAAGATCTTATGGTTCAGTAGACAGACGTGTCAAGACAGAGACTGATAAACAAGCTTAGGGACCTCACAGAAGAATGACAGCAAAGATATAAATCAGCACTTAATACATTCACAAATCTGGCTTAAAATCAAAGAAAAATGTATTTATCTAATCATTTGGTGTTAAAACCAGGAGAATCTAAAGCTACATGCCAACATTCATAATGTCCAATGACATTACCATACCAAAGTCTACAGCCACAAAACTGGTTCAAGAACGACATCACATGATGAACCCAAAGAAACGATATAACATTTTTAGGTCAGCTGATGACATCATCTTATCACACACACTTCACTTTTCACAGTATCACAAGAAAACAAGCAAATCCTCAGATGTGTTTAGCAGTTTTCTTCTTTTTTGAAGGCACAAGTGCAATTGAAAATCTATCGCCACAGGCTGAGATAATCAAGTGCGAGTCTACAGCCGTCTGCTGTGTTGAGTGTACTGCTCACATGTCGACAAACTCATAAGTCTGTCTTTGTTACGTAAATCTGTTACGAATGAAAACTGTGCATTCAAATAATCACAACCAAGGAAATATCTGTAAATAAACATATTTATTTAGTTTGGAAACAAATCTCATTTCATGCATTGGAGTAAATCATGTAAACAAGATTATTTGGAGAGATGTTGAACGCACAACAGAGCTACAAAAAAAAACAATGGAATGTTTCACCTGAAATCAGACAGATAACTAATTTTCCATGTACTCATGTTATTCATTGAAGTATTTGAACATTTATTTTATGTTTATTGCTTAAAGGATCAATAGATCACTCTACTGCATCAACAGCAAGCAGTTAACAATTCGCTCACTCTCTCACTCGCTCTCTCTGTGATCAGGAATGTTTTAACTATCTTAAAGGGTTTTTTAAACACAGCCTTTAAGAAGTCTGAGGAATGGACACGCCAGCCTGAGTGTTTCATTCACTGCATGTTTATGACAAACTTCTGTTTAACATCAAGATTCAATCAGTTCAGTGATGTGAGCGTGTCTCTGGAGTATAAAGAGGGGGGTTTCACTTAAGCTAATCATTAGTAATAATGTGGCATGAGAAATCTACAGTCTCTATCTTTCCTCCATTACTGAGCTGGTCAGGTTGAGCGGCCTCTCTTCTTGAATGTTCCCTCCGCAGAGAGCAGCAGTTTCCTGTCCACAACCCGAAGTTGTTCAACATCCGAGTTTCACCAGAACATACTGGATGTTTTCCCAGCCAACCCATCATCTACAAACCATACAGCTGCCTTTGATTTAGAATCATGATACCAAGACTGGAACATTATTGTAGATCCACAAAGATTGTTGGAATGTCTCTATGATGTAAAGGATAATTTGTCTGGTGAGATGCTAGAGAGAAAACAAAAACGAATCTGGATCTTTCAATTCTCAACATGATTTTTGGGAGCATCAGATAGAGCCAACAGCGCTCTGTTATATTAAAGCAAGACTTTAGCTGCAGAATGGACCGCCTGTCATTTGTATGGTGACATAAGACTTAAAGCTACAACAATCTTTTCTTGTGGGGATGAATGTTTTAAACCAAACACAGATATATAATCCCAGTACAATATCTTTATGGTGCCACAATCAGCAGACCATTAAAATATATATCATGCTGTGAATCCAAGTATACACATATATATTTATTTATATATTCATGTATATTTTTATAGCATGAGTGCTTCCAGTATTAACACTTATAAAAATTCAGGCACAATATTGTTACCCTGGACAGGAATGCTGGAAAACCTTTTTCTCCCTTTGGAAACGTCAACAGTTTACATCATCGCTATGGAAAAAGATTATGCTAAACATGTATAATCATCTAACAAAGCTAATACGGAGTATTGCTGAGACCATAATAGTTTTCTTTAAAAACCAACCCATGTCATAAAAAAAGGAAACAGAAATAATCTCCCATCATTTACACAGACTCAGTAGTTTTAAACGTCCACACAGTAAATGTAGAGACTGCATGTACAGCACAGTAGTTAATTAAGGCCTTAATCATTTTTGTTGAAAAACAGAGGAAAGGAAAACAAATATATACATCTGATGTAATTACACTTTCTAGAGCTAGAGAAACTCATTATGTGCAAATATGTGAATCTTATAGTTTGTGGAATTCAGTGAGTGTAAAAATGACTGTCTCTCCATCTGGAGTCTCTTTCCACTCACGACAGCGAAGATTTCCGTCCTGTCTGGTGCCCGATTTCATGTCGACTGTACAATCTTCCTCAGTTTATCTATCTCCATCTGAAAGTGACCAAGTAAACACTTTTTGTACATGTTTTAATGTCATGTCTCAAAGTGGCACCTCAGACAGACTGAGTGTTATGCTGAAGAAACAGAGGGTATCTGCTTCACACCATTCAGAATCAGCACGCAAACATCTCAGAGTCATGTACATCACACTGACAGACTCATAAAAGCCATAAAGAGAAATAAGAATGAAAAGATGAATGTACCTGCAGGGCCACACGCTTGAGCTTCTCTTCATCAAGATCATTTCGGAGTTCAATTAGCTCTCTCCTGCAAGTTACATTTACAGAATTACCCACAATCCATAGCTACATGCAATAGTTCCACAATTTTAAAAATACATAGAAACAGCTTCTGCGGACTTCATCTAACAATTATGGACATGCGAAAAGTTGGTTTTAAAAAACATGTATAAGGAAGGGCCAGAGATTCTTGTATTTAAAAACAGCTGGAGGAAGCGCAGAATAAAGCGGGGGTCTTGAGGCACAATTTTAAAAGTCAAACTATTTAAAAACTGACATTGGTCTTAGCACAACCCTCAATTCAAGAAAACAGCACCCAAGCGGTATGAAAATAATCTGCAAAGACTCTCTTGAAATTTATTGATAAGGGCAAAAGTCTAAAAATGCAATGAACTGTTGCCCTCAGTAATCAGTTGCTGGGCGGCTAGCTGATTGGTCAACCATCCTGCCAATCTCTACTCACCGTTGTTTTTCCTTTAGTAAATTTATGGAGACCACCAGCTCCTTCATCTGAGCTTTCAGGTCCTCCAGTTCAGAGCCTTTCTTCTCTTCCTCTCTGTCTTTGGGTTTGGACTCAGGCACCAAACTAGGTTGGACGAGGGTGGCTGAACTCGCTTTGGGTGCAGGAGATGGTAATGGAGATGAGATAGATGTCTGACGTTTCTTCTCTTCCTCTCTGTCTTTGGGTTTGGACTCAGGTGCGAAACTAGGTTGTACGAGGGTGGCTGAACTCGCTTTAGGTGCAGGAGATGGTAATGGAGATGAGATAGATGTCTGAAAAAAACAGGTATCAGGTGTTGACAGGCATCAATTTATAATTCATATTGTTGCATTATAATGTACAAATATATTACAAATACATACAAAACACAGTTTGCCAATGTTCACCTTAGACGTAACGTCCACTTCATCCGGTTTCTCTGGTTTCTCGCTAAGCTCTTTACTCGGCTAGAAGATGTTACAGATCATAACAGTGTTGACCTAGTACGTCACGCAAGTTTTCTTGTCTCTCATTTTAAACAGATAAGCTACTACAAATCTTAAAATAAACATTCATGCTTACAGTATTACTGAATCCCTCAGGTACCCATTCATCTGTGGTTTAACTAACCTGGTTTAAATTCTAACTGAACTGAACTCACTCAGTGCTCTCAGAGTCATATTGCACTATGCATATTTTAGCCATGAATGTTTTCCTATACAGCATGATCTGTCATCACATTTTAAAGACGTAAATGTGATGTTTCACTCACGGACTGGCCCCTGTGAGCAGGCAGTCTTCTTCCAGGCATCTTTGGTCGGTTTGCGGTGGGGTGGGATAACTTCTCAGAGGCAGAGGAAACGTCATCAAAACTCATCAGGTTGACTGTTGGTTAAACATGATTTAAAATGTATATACAAGCCAAGAAGATAAGGTTGAAACAAATCTATAAACTTTAAAAGATGACCATGAACTGCTTGAAGCCAACAAAATGTAAATGACCATTTTGGATTCTAAATGTTTTTGGAATTGCAGTGGTTTCGTGGCTTTATCAGAAAACGTCTAATATGAGGGGTTCATGGATTCATTATTCTAGCTAACAGGGAACATTCTCCGAACGTTGGCTAGCGTTCACTTAAAGTTCTCTCAAAGTTATTCAAAACATTCTTGCAGTAACATTAGCAGAACTTTTGTTATATATCATATCAAAAACTTTATTCTTAAGTAGTTACTGGGGCGTTTTGAATAACATTTTTAACCACACAATAACGTTCCTAGAACTTTCAAAATAACAATTTTAACGTTTATGTCACATTATGGAAACTTTAAGTAAATGTTCTTACAACCCATGATTGTTAGGTGGGTATGGTCTGTGTTAACTTACCTGCTTCTGAGTTCATCTCACTGACATCCAGGGCTGTTGCTTTAGGTTTTCTTGGTAAAGGTTCACACTCTGACTTTGGTCGAGTGAGGGGAACTTCTCCATTTTGCCTGTGAGGGTTTATCAGAAGATTCAATTGATTGCTTTGGCATGTGATCAGAGATGACAATCACTCTGTTCCAACAACTTCCTTCCTATCTAGACTCTCATGTGTCATAGAAACACTGTTTGATGTACCAGGCAGCAAAATTAAGCAACTAAATGACAAGACGCTGTTTGACCAAAAGCAATCCTTAGTAGACAAATCAATCCCATAATGCAATTCTTCACATCCCCCACAAACAAATGTATATTTCTCAGTGCTAAGAATGCCTATTTGCACTTTAAAAAGGAGCTGCTTATGTTCTGTACTAAGACAAATGTATATATAAATAGCTTATATATTAGAAATATATAGAAATAGCTTGGAATAACAACACTTGCTTGGCAACTGGTGATGGAGCGAGAGGTTTTCCGTGGATGGACATTGGACGCAGCAGTCCCTTACTTGGAGGCACAGGTTTTTTGGGGGGTACGAGGGGGGCAGCAGGTTTGGTGGGTTTCTCTGGCAGGGGCTTCATAACTTAGAGGAAAAAGAACACAAATCTATGCTTTAATGCAACACATGTCTACATAACCCAAAAGAACCCAATGAAAACCTGTGACTGACTCGATTATGCAACGTAAGATGGTTCTAATGCATCGTATTGAAACTTTTCACAGGCACGCACGTCTGTCTCAAAGTAGGTCAAGAGATATTTTTACTTTGTACTGCATTGGCCTTTTCTTATCATCTCAAATCAATGCCTTTTCTCATATGATCTATGTATTGTTTACATCACAAGGGCTGCACTGAATCTGTGATGCTCACTGTAAATAAGAGACAGAAATACATGTGATCTGTGAAATCAGATATACGTTTTAGCAGATATTCATGTGATATTCATATAAGCAGAAAGTTACTGGCAGGATGCCTGTGATGGAAACACAACTACAGGCATTTGGTCAAAGTGCACAATAATGTACCTGCATTTACACTGAAGCATTTGGAGCTGGAATTAAAACAAGTTCTAACTTTATCTTTTCAGAGTATAAACTCAGCTGCTCCTTCACACTTAAACTGATCAGGCCTGGCTAACCAAGTCACTGTCAACATTAGCTATGTGTATTTAGTGATGGGGAAATTTACATTATGGCACCAAATATGTTAAATGTAAGTCTGAAATGTTCAGTATCAGCCAACATACAGTCTACGACAACTCTGTTGCTTTATTACACACCTCAAAATCGCACGCATGCAAAATCTAGCAGTCACACGGAAAATTACATTACAAACGAGCAACATTTTAACAAAGGCATTTTCTGAAGCATGTGACTGATATAAAGTAAATGACTACACTTACAACAGTGAAATATTGCTGCATTCACTTGTTTTCTTGGCAGAGAAGACTAGACATACTTTTAAATTGTTAAACTTTAAAATGTTTGTACTCTTAACTTTGGATTCCTTAAATTCCTATGAAGTCATAAAATATCTATAGTGTGTATGTGTATGTATATGTACAGATGTATGTATGTGTATTATACACACATATATACATATACAGAGCCTATAATCCTCTTACCTTTATCATCAGGTCGTGACTGTGATTGTCTTTTGTCCGCACTAGGAGTCTCTGGTTTCAGAACTGAGACATTAAACAGATCAGAATTAATTAATTTCTCAGTTTCTCAGGTACTATAACACTGCAGGTAGAGACTGTATACACACTGCAGACAAAGAACAAAGAAAGACTGCGACTGATTTCACAACACAATAGGAAACATACAGGCTGTGCCTTGCATTTCCTGTGTGGGTAGAAAACATGGGCCAAATCTGCAGCTCTCTGCAAACTGTCTCGTTTTCTATTGCAGTCGGGATTGTGGTCATCTTTGGTGTCTGAAAACATCCGCCTTTTGGGTATGTTTTGCAGACAAATGCTGCGAGTGACTGACTGACTCTCGTCTGAATTGTTATGATTTAACCACACCACATAACCAAATGATCACAGTACACCAGTGTTTTCTAATAAAATTAATTTAGAGCTCATGGAGTTATAATTATTATAGTTATAATAATTTAAAAACCTAATTAACAACTTTATAATAAATTATTATAAACAGTTTTATAAAAAACTTAACATTTATCAAAAATAAATACTATCCTTTCCAGTAAACATAAAAAACGTTGGAGAGTGGCTAAATCATTTTTAAAATGCTGTCACACATGTGGGCAGACATTAATGCAACGTTTATGCAGTAATTAAATGTGTCTGCACCCCTCCAGTCCTCCTAACAGACACCATGATTCTTCTCTAAAACATTTGCAAACAATAAGAAACAGTTGTATTGCTCAAAAACAAACCACAGAGATTTTGTGGCTGTTATCTTAGGACATTGTTTGTGGGCACTGAGCAGAACCTCAGCTGAATATGTATGTCACCAAAAGCTCTGATACTTCACAGCAGCTTAAAAATGAAAAGAAAATAAAGAAGATCCAGGTAAAGAGATGAGAATCATGCCACCAGCGTTGCATGAAATGCAGTGTAGAGAATGTGATGTCATACCTGGGGTTTTGGATGGTGGTGGTGGCTTTTTCGGCTTCTGTGGAGAAATGAGAAACAAAACATTTCATTTTACATTTATTCCTTTACATTTATTACTTTGGTGAACATATTAAATGAATGCAGACACAACAAAAAACATGTTAATACAAGATGTTACTGCAGGTCAGTTGGCAGAGCATGTCTATTAAATCAATAAATGTAAATGTATTATTTTAGAGCTAATATACATCTTTAACATTTTTAAGGCTTTCACTGTCTGTTTATGGAGTAGGCCTGGGGGACATAGTAAAAATAAAAAGATACATTTTGACAATAATCTGCAATAATTGACATTTTGCACCATTCAGTAGCAATCAAAGCTTGGACACACTTGACTGTTTGGTTTCTCTCCTAAATTTGTGCTGAAATACTTGAAATTTGTGTCACAGGAGGCAGATATAATTTGTGGCTACATATGAATTTTGCTGAAATAAAAATGTATTTATTTAATATAATTTCCATACTTTCATTTGCAGTATTGTACGTTTTATTTACTTTATATGGAACTTAGTAATGCTTTCCTTCTAGCCAGCTAAACTGGGCCCGGCACTAATGTGTCTTTTTCAGCTCATTTTCTGAATGAAAGACTGAGGGAGTGTTTCATACCTCTTCTGCTTCCTGTTTTGCAGATGCTTTAACGGAGCCTTTGGGTGTGAGAGTCTGAAGACAGACAGAAATAGCTTTAAGAGCCAGTAAAAATGACTTTCCAAAATGGTTACTGTCTATAATACTGAATATATCTGCACTGCATGGTCCAATTTCTTTTTGAAATTTGCTAACAGATAATAAAGAGCACCACCGTGATCAATCCAACATCAGTTTTACCTCTTTGTCTGTCTCAGGTATTAGAGTCACAAAGTTGTCTGGGAAAACTCCCTGTCGGCCGTTGATCTCTCCTCTCCACCAGCCCGGCTCTCCTGTGTCCTGAAACATCAGAACCGCTGATCAGCCAGACGATGCTAGCTTATACACACTGTGTACTCATAAGTAAAAAACTGTGAAAGATTAGACGATGTGAGAAAACTCTTTGTGAGTGTTTTCAGCGTGTTTATGTTCATAAAGTCCAAAAGCCATCTATCAGTTACATAATTATCAGTCAGAAATGCCAATATATTCCATGCCACTAGATGGCAGTCACATACAAAACATCCTCCAAATTTGCCCCGCTCCTGCTTGACTAACACCAGGTGATGAACATGGAAAAAGTTTCCATGTTTCTTGATTTAAATAAACCAAACACTTCCTCTCAGGTGTGTTTGGTCGAAATTAAGTGCTCATTTGCATAAGATAAAGCCCCTCCTCCCTCCACGATTAATGCGGAGTGCTGACACCCTCACAGGTAACTACCCAAACTAGTTCCACTGCAGCCTAATAGCTGAACAGCACAAAGCATTTGTTTGTTTACTCAGTGATATGTGGGTAGCTGACATATGAAGAGCTTTTAAAATGCTTTTCATCATTCCATTGCAGGACTATTGTAAATGCAAATAAAGCCAAAGACAATAAAAATTGTAAAATTATTCATAAATATATAAACTTCATGCGAAACAAATAGTTAATAACAGTCTGTCATACATACTTTGCTGAGTAAATGAAGGATGTCACCCTCTTTTAAATCCAGCTCATCTTCATTCGTTGCATCGTAAGGGAAAATGACTTTGCAGGATTCTTTTACTGTAGAGAGACACAGTAAGACAACAAGACGGTAAACTCATAACATGATATAAATAACGTTCCAGCTCAGTTTATTCTTAAAACTTGCAGTTAGTCAGGTCTATACAAATCTAAAATGTGGGTTTAACTAATGCCCAACAAGAAAATGATTTCTGATGATCTTTTACAGATGGTCACATCTATGGCATTACTATAAGTCTCTGGATACTTCAGTGCCAAAGACTCTAGATATACTGAGATGATTCAGTGGTCTTTTATGAATGGGGGAAAGTGCAGTGCTCAATATGGCTGCCCTAGCAAAGGAAGTCTCACCCTTCAGTAAAAAAATCATCAATTGTTGGATTAAAATAATGATTCTTGGGAAAAGGTGCTCATTTGCACATGTGCAGTAGCTGGAGCAACTTTAAAACAATTAATTTCAGCTCAATTGTAGCTAAAGCAACACATTTCGTGGTAATTGATATCAGGTTTCTGTTGCAATTGGTGGTCGAAAAAATATGTTGCTTTATTGTGACCTTAGCAAGAGATTTAAGA
Source organism: Chromobotia macracanthus (assembly GCA_036877525.1). Taxonomy (NCBI): domain Eukaryota; kingdom Metazoa; phylum Chordata; class Actinopteri; order Cypriniformes; family Botiidae; genus Chromobotia; species Chromobotia macracanthus. The sequence goes on along the minus strand of JAZGTH010000078.1, from coordinate 2,029,812 downwards.
GATATCCGTCTTCCCCATTCAAGTAGACAGGACTTGGTCTTGTATGACTAAAATAGAATGAACTGACTTTCCTTGAAAAGGTCTTTGTACAATGTTTATCCCATTTATGCTGTTTGCATCTTTCCTATGCACTCACCTTTTCCTCTGCTCTCCGCCTCTTTTTCTCCTTTGGGGGGGTCAGGAGTGCTCAAGTGGGCGGGTTTTGTGGCAGATGGTAATGATGGAATTGGCTAAAATGAAGCAGAACCACAAATGGATTTACTGACAATGGCGGCCACACAAACGCATGCAGTCGCAGGCTAGACGGCAAAGAGTCTGAGAAACATCAGCCATGCCTGGATGAAAGGAATACTGGGTAAACAACAATTACTGTCACATTTAAACGGAGAAAATGGGAGCGCGTGCTGATTTTAGTCCTGGTTTTTACCATTCACAGAGACACACTTGAAGCAACAGAGATCTTCGGCCATGGAGACAAAACCAAATGTTTGTTCTTAAACAAAAATCACTGTCAGTAAATTCCACTTGACCCTTAAGTCATGGGTTGTGACATCATTGGTTCAAATGTCACGTGTAAGAATGTAGTGAATGAATACAGATTTAAATGACATGAGATGCACATGATGAGAAGGAAAAGATTGATTATAGATTATAAGCTATAAATACTGTAAGAATAAATGTACTGTAACTCATAAATGACCGATATCTTAAAGGGGTCTTATCATATGGTTTTCAAAAGGACTTTGCATAACACAAGAAACAGCTGCACAGTAATTTAGCTTTTACACTCTCTTCGACCTTTAACATTTTTTATGTCTAAAAGTTCCAGAAAGCTTTGCTGCTTTCAAACATAGTTGCAGGTTTGCCAAGCAGTTCTGCTGTCGGCCTCTGTGCAAAGCCTGCATTACATAGTGATTCACAAAAACTGTGAAGATGACATTCAAACGATCAAAGAAGATCAGCCAGAAACAACACAAGATCTAGCAGACGTTTCCATATTCAGATCTCTTGGTGCTCAGGAACAGTATCTGACCCACTTCCACCTCTTTATCACACCACTTCTGCAAAAGAGTTTCAATTGACGTTCCTTTTGAACAGAGGAGAAAGGTTTTAGTTCTGAAACTCATTTGTTTTTTAGTATATCAGGCTCTTATACGAAGTAATCAAGGAGAAGTGACAAGATCTCAGGATATGAACCCTTTAAGACTAAAGTTCTTCACACAGCCGTTGAAGTTTTTAACAACTGCCTTTAAAATGCATATGAAACAAGGTTGCCTCCAGCTTTATACACAACATATCAAATGCTAGCAACCAAAATCTTCTGGGAAATCTGGGTCAAGCAACAAGCGCAGACTGTTCTATACATTCTGTTGTCTGTTGCAGCAATACAGAACACAAATGATATCAAGAGAAGTGGCATTTCCTGAAAGCATGGAAACAGCTCTCTAAATAATCAAATCCAAAAATAGAGACTTTTTGCCCGAAAGGAAGGTCTCACAGTGAGACTGTCTATCTTCTGCTGTACAGCGAGGACTTGAGAAATCACAGGACTTGTACAGCAATTTAACATGTCATTACCCTTTAACTCTCCATTGCTCATGGCAGCACTGATTTTTTTATCCACGCCAAGACAATGACATCATTTAATATAGCATGTCTTCAACTGCTCTGCTGCAGAGTTCATGCATCATTCTTTCTGGCATATTATAAATATATAACTGCAAGTACCTACAAGCAAAGTTCAAGTATTATATCTGCACCACCAGTAACAAAAATCACTAACATAATGATTGTTCACTCCCTCCAGCCTCCTATTGGTCAGACCTGTTTGATAGTCCTGCCTCTAAACTCATGTCATTGGCTGGGCCGGCATTGTTCTTTTAACATTCAGTTTTTAACATTCAGAAATTATAACATTCAGTTTTAATTTTGAAGACACTTACAATAGTAAAAGTAACTGCTGTAATTATTGCCACAATGTCAGGTGCAAAAACAAACTCACTTTATCTTTCTTTTCCTCATTGTCAGGTGTTCTTTGGACTTTGTGGAGTTTGACAGAACCCTCTTTGAAAATGTCACCAAAGCCGATGCCAATCACCTTTTTGGGCTGAGCCATGACCCCGTTGCCCGCATGAGGGGACGTGGGGCTAAAGGATCCGTCTCTGTTACCTGTGGACACACAACTTTGCATGAGTTTAGCTGGGTATACAAACACTTTACAAAACCACATTTTTGATGATGTGAAACAAGATGAAGCCAAACTGACAGGTTTCCTTGACAGGTCAAATCAAACCCGACATCTTAAATTATAACTCATTATTATAAACTTACTGTTGGAATCGGGGTAAGATAAGGAACAGTTTTGAACACTGATCTGTCGTGTACTTGCTCAGTAATTCAGTAAGATTTTTGTTCATTTTCACCCAAAAAAGGAAGTCTGCTTTAAAGGAAGTCTGAATTCTAATACTTGACTTCAAAAAACATGAATAAAACAGATGTTCTGATTGCAGACGTTCTGTCTTAATGGGGACTTAGACATAACTGCGCACACCCTTTAGCATGCGAAATCAAACAAAGGCCTGTGTTGAGTGTTGTCGTGTTAGGACATGCCCACACTGAGTGTTGAGCGCTCAGCTGAACGGTACCTGGCTCGTCTGTAACATCACTGCTCTCTGTGTCTTCAGTCGTTTCTATTTCTTTGACAAAGTTGGAAGGAAAAAGTCCAGACTTCCCGTTCAGAGTTCCGCTCCACCAGCCCTCCTCCACCTGAAAACACTCAGTCAGCACTAATACAGCTACAAACAAACACTCGCTCACTGCAACACTGTTTTAACCTCATGCAGCTCAATTCAGAAAGCTCTAACAATGAAGAATATATGTATTTCTTACAGATTAATCATTGTTAATGAGAACTAGAAAACATCTAGAAAACAGATCGGTAGTTCATGGTGGTATATAATGCATTTATTTTTAAACTTTTTTTAAAAATTTTCTTTAACTATTTTAACTTTAACAAATATATTGTGTGTAGAAATTGACACTAACCAGCTGACACTAAACAATAGTCACAAAGACTATTGTTTTAACTAATGTGTTAATAAATACAGTATTTAGGTAAAGTTTTACCTAAAATTGTTTTCATTAATTTGCAGTTGTTTGCAAATATAACTGCAAGAAACAGACTGTTGTCTTTAAAGAGCATTTGAGCATGCAAACAAAATCTTTCAGAGAACATTTGACGTGTGTGAACTTCATACAGGAGCATAAACATGTTCAGGGAATTCTGAACTGATACTGAATATGAAGATGAATGTATTAATAATGCTGCTGTTTACCTCCTCTGTGATGTCAATGATCTCTCCAACCTTCATCTCCAGCTCGTCTTCATTCTGAGGCACATATTCAAACAGAACTTTACACTGACGCTTCTTCAGTTCTGTAATGAAAACACATTGAATCAGGATCCAGCTGGACCTGCTCAGCCAATCACATCACTGAGACAGTGAACTGAATGCCTTCAGTGACCTGTAGAGGGCTCACGTGACACCATCAGAAAGACAGAAGCCAGATTTATTTTCACACATTTACACCCTGTCCAGACACGTTTTTTTGCTGAATATGATGACTGATGAGAAACAACAGAAAACTGTTCGTTTTTGTTCTTCATGTGTTTCACACTCCACTTTCAAAGTAAGACACATTAACTGTCACTTGAGAACTGGATACAAACAGCGATCAACAACCAGCTATAGGCGGTGAGAAAGATGTGAGCGACAGAAAACAACTCCAACAAAACCAAATGAAAAGAATCAACAAAAGTTACCAACAGCATTTGTGGTGTAAGTGCGATTTAAGTGTTCCTGTAGCTCAGCTTGTGTTAGCAGCGCAAAAAGTTGTGGGTTCAAGTCCCAGGGACACATACTGCTCAAATGTATAGCCTGAATGCACTGTAAGTCACTTTGGATAAAAGCGTCTGCCAGATGCATAAATATCAATGATTATGACTGTAACATAACTGACTCATCCCTTAGTTTAAAAAAGTCATGGATACAGTAAGAAACTGAAAACCGGGTAAATATTTAACCAAAAATTATTAAAACTATTACCATAACATTTAGAATATGGCAACATGATAATGGCATGGTTACTATAAGATACTGAATGATTACCAGTATATACAACAACAGCATGGCAGTAATATCTAATACCATGGTACAGCCACAGTTCAGTTTCATAAGTGAACAGAGGGTGTGTGTGTGAACACATTATCTCTGTGTTAGCTTGAAATAGAAGTTGGTCAAGCTGTGACCAGAGCTATATTTCTCTGTTTCACCAGAAACCTTGAATGTAGAACAGCATTACAATCACTGTGTGTTCTGTTATAATGGAGATGAAAACATGAACATCCTCTAAAATCTTGCTTTAAAAAAAACAGGCAGGAGAAATAAAAACAGTTTTATTAGACAGCAGCCAAAGCTACTGCTGCCCACTGCTGGTCGAACCTGCTAATACTTATAAAATTATTAATAAAATACTATGAAATTATTAATAGCTGACCAAGTATTAATGTCTGTTGAGAGAGACAAAAAAATGAAAGAGCGAATTTCCATTTTGAACCCCACAATAACTGATTACAAAGCTGATCATAAATAATGATTGATTACAAAGCTCTTATAGCCCATTTCTAACCTCTAGTCATTCAATTCAACAGCCCTGTAACTTTGACTAAACACACTGTCCCCAAACCCCATTCTTCAAAATACATGTTTCTGTTGGGACACTGAAGTTGAAAAGGATTAAAAGCTTTAAAAGTTGAAACACACTCTTATTTGAGGCACGAGGTTGAGAGTGAGGTTGGAACCCGAGTCCTCCGGTTGGGATGCCGTAAGTGCTGATCCGCTGCACCAGATTTGCCACGTTTCCGGATGATCGCCGCTGTAGCGGAGACACATCTTTCACCTCCTTCTCTTCTTTCACCTCCTTCGGCTCCTCTTTCTTCACCTCCTGAATTACAAAACATAATGAGAAAAACCCTGAATTCATCAAATCAGTGACAAACAGTAAAAAACCATTACCGGTACCGTTTAATGGCCTATATTCAAATTTTGGAGAGCTTTAAAATACAAATCATAAGGTTTATGAAAATCCAGCATCTATACAATCAAAAAGTTTTATGATTGTACAAACTTGTATGTTTCAAATACAAAATGTTTTTTGTAATTTAATTACATTTTTTATTAAGTCTCTAGCAGAACATGCACCTCATAGTAGAGAGACTTTTACAATCAAACCCAGACGAACATTTAAACAAAAGCCGTTGCATGGAAAATGTAATTGTCATTGAAGCTGAACAACTGAAAAAAAAAATACAACCAAAAAGATCTTCTTCAAACATCAGTTTGTGTCTTTATATAGATACATACAGTATATTATGTGTCACTGCTATAAGTGCCATTATACTGTATATACGATATATAGGAATCATGTTGTTTTAACACTTACTACATCAACAAGTCACACCTACATCACATAGAACTCAATAGAAACAACTGAAACTCATTGTATCCATACAGATGTCAATTTTCCAAAACCATGACATTCAAGATTTTCACACTCAAGATTCAATTCTTTCATTCTCACACAAAAGGTGGAAGAGAGAGAGAGAGAGAGAGAGAGAGAGAGAGAAGAGAGCAAGAGAGCAAGAGAGCAAGAGAGAAGAGAGAGAGAGAGAGAGCAAGAGAGCAAGAGAGCAAGAGAGAGAGAGAGAGAGAGAGAGAGAGAACGATTGAGTCTATAGACAGTAGTGCGGTTCTACGCCCTCACAAGTATGTTCAACTCGCCCTGTTCAGACTTGCTCAGGGATTGAAAAGGATTTCATTCCTGCTCAGATGATTCTTACATGTGCATGAATAACAGAGGACATTATGTGTAACACTTTGAACTGTAAACAGAAGAGAGATTACAGAGCTGACAGAGCCACTGTATAACAGCATAATAGATCATTTGAAGATGAATGAATCGCTACCTGAAATATTTGTCCTTCTACATCACGCTGCTGTCTGTATTATTACTACTGTCAATATGTACTGTCAAACTGTTTCACAATGTTTCAGTGACGGCTTGACTATGCAAAGATGATTACTCACGGTACTAGTAACCTTAACAGCTAGTACTTATGAGTGACATTATGATTTTATATTAAAACAGTCGATCTATATAAAAAGTAACCAGAAAATGATACAAAGAACTATAAAGATAAGGAAAATTGCAGGATTCATTCTATAATGATAACAGAGGAGCAGTATTGTCTGAGGTCTTTTCTCCCAGCTGATGAATGATAAAATATTAACAACCAATCTAAATCCTTTTGGGGCTCACGCATTTACTGCAGCGCTCGCGATTAGAATAAATACGTTATTGTCCATAGGTGTGGATGCTAATATAGTGAGTGCTATAATGATCATTTTTGGTGTAAATAGGCCATAAATCTTTGTATCTTACGCTTGTATTGGAATTTTTGCATATACTGTGAATAAATATCTATTAAACATTCCACACCAAGTATGTGTAATCACAATTTTTTTAAAGCTAAAGTGAAGTGTGTGAAGATGAAAACAGCAGTATTAAAACTCTCTGACGATGTGTTTAGCCGGTTCAGGGTCTGGACACAGACAGGCGTGTGGTGCAATGCTCCGTTTTCCGGAGACTCCGGCACAGAATGCAGAATTCCACAGTCTGCATCCGCTCCAAACTTCCTGTCTAAGATGCTGACAGAGAAATTCCTCACTGTAACTCCTGCTCCTCAAGAACCAGTTTAAGGTCAGCCTTCACAACCCTTTTAAGGACGTGATTTTCTTGAAATTAAAATAAGTGTTATAGATATACTTAAGTCTTATTTCTTGCTGCACACATCCAGAGCAAATGATGGACCATCCCTACAGCCACCATCCAGACAACAGACACTCCCACTTCCCACTACAGAGAGAATGATCTACAGAAACTTTAACACACTGTTTCAAAACTGATTGTATGTGAATCATAACAGTTTAGTAAAGAATTTTGTTCTGGTTATACTTCCTGTAAGTGCCCTTTAACACCGTGTTGGTAATTCGGTGAGAGAGCCATCAAGTGCCACGTTGTGAGAAACTGAACAAACACAAGAGCCACCCGAAGACAAACATAACCAACAACACGTCCTCCAGACGAAACAAGCCGAAGATCTGTAGATACAAACTGACAGACAGACTAAGAGAGATTTTTTACCTGCTCGCTTTCCATAATCCTCGCCTGAAACTACCCGAGTGCCGACAAGCAAACCTTTCCGGGATCAAAGTTCAGTAAAGGGAGTGGAGGTGTTACCTCATAAAGTACTAAAGGATCTCCACAAGGAAACGAAAGCAATAATTTCCTGCTTCTGGCAAGATTTTGGAATTACCACTGACTTCAGTGTGGGTTTCTCACATGACCTTTCAGTCAAACTACTAGTTAAGACACACACAAATTGGAGATGAGATTTTAGTACTTCAATTACACATTTCAAACTGAAGTCAAAGCTCTTAAAAGGAGGGGAGGCGATTTTTTTTTTCCAAAAACATTTTTTGTTATGCTGGTTGAAAGTCTCTTCACACTCTGATAGCAATCACTAAGCAAACTGGTCTGAATATTAAACAAATATTATCTACTGTGGAAGGCTCAGGACCATCAAATGTTTGTCCGATCATTGCATTGCCTCTTAAACTATGTATGAGTTCATGTGTTGGGGGGTGTGGCTTTGGAATGGACAGGCCTAAGCTAGCCTGCCATTGCTAGCCTCTCCTAAATTGCCTACCCTACCAAGGTTCATTGACATGAAAGCTCATTCCTGTTAAATTATTCCTGTTTTGAGTTTGTTTTTTTTGCTGACAGTGTATACAGAACCCAAGAGATTTTTGTGGAGATCAGGGAAAAACTGACCACTGAGCCACAGCAACATGCAGGTGGGACAACAAACCTTCTTCATTCAAACACTGTATCCCTCATCGTTCCCTCACATTATCTCACTATAAGCAGGCAAAACACATAACATTAAAAAAACCTTTTATTTATTACCTTTACGAAGTTGTCAGGGAAGAGGCCTCGTTTTCCATTGAGGTCTCCCTCCATCCATCCATCCTCGTCGATCCTTCGCACGTTTTTGATCACGTCTCCGAGTCTGAGCGTTAACTCGTCATCATGCAAGGCGTCATATTCATACTCCACCACCACCTCAACTACAAAGACAGAAGAACATTCTTGAGTCTGCAGGAACCTCATACCATGACAAGTACCTAACACAGCTGGTTCTGACTGAAGACATTCACACTTTATACAACATGGCACTAAGCCAATGTTTAGTCCCAATCTACAAGGTATGTTCAGAGGGACAAAACCCAACAGAAGAGCAAAAGAAGATAAATTCAAACCCTCAAGTGCTTTGGAATTCGGTCTGGATGAGTTCTTGTCTGCTACCTAATCATTACCACGGATACAGAGACGCAAACATTCGATTCACTCTGTCATTTTCAAAATCCTGTGGAGCGTTCAGAACAATGGCTGAGGAAAACCGCTGAATCTGGCTGCGAGAGTTGTGCGCAAGAATGTGATCAGTAGCATGCACACACACCATCTCTGACAGAGGTTATTTACTCAGTGACGTCAGAGAGAGCTGGGGAGTTTACAAGCAGCACGTTTGACAGGATCTTATCTCTGCCTTGTCGAGTTATCTACTTCTAAAAGACACCTACAAAACAATTTATCATGAGACAAGATAGTGAAACTGGCCTAATGACACAGCCCTCACAAAAACACAATGAAAAGATCAGGAAAATCATTTTGATAGTCACAATGCTTCATTTAGAACCGGCAACATTCAGTATTGTTTAGCTTTAGCACAGACTAACAAACAACACTTATGGTCATAATCAATAACCAAGATTACAGTCATTCTTTTCTGTTAAGAGCAGCAAAATAAACCGGCTTAGGAAAACTGTCTGGGAAGCAAAGTTTAATCAATGGATGACCAAGTAAACAACCCATGAACAGGCCATTCTGATCAAATGTCACAGTGTGTGGGGTCATCTCTCCTCTTGGATGCAGACGTTACCTGTTTGGAAGGCCAGTCAGCTAACAGTTCTTGTTTCTCTTGCTTCTGGTGCAGGTTGCAGAAGTTCTATATATTGGCAAATCACCGAGTTGTGGTTGGTTGGTTTTACTTATAATTAACCCTTGACACTCTTCCCAACCACAAAAAGAAACAAGAGAAAAACAAGAAGGATGTCCAAAACTCTAAGGGCTTCATTAGCACACAGAAAGTGTATGCTTTTACTGTCTCCTCTAATTCAACTGTTTAACTGTTTAATAGAAATAACATGCGCTGACCTAATTCTGCAGTACATTTTCCCTTCAAACAAACTTGCTTTGAATGGTGGTCCATCTCCTTCTTCCCAAAAATAATCATGTGAGAAAAGTAACTAGACATAGTTTTCTTTCCCCAGGCTAAAAAATAGGGTTTTAGCCTCCCTGTTTTTCGTCTGCCAAACCATCCTGATTTAAATGAAAGCTTCGCAGAAATGGTCTAGCACGAATTGACATAATGACAAAGTTGGCCGTCTGCTCCCTGGCCTGAGCATCAGGAACAGCACAAATCCAGAGCCTCCAACATCACGCTCCTCCTCTCTTGTATTCCCCCTGCTGCCATTCAGAAAGAAAGAAGAGAATTCACCTCTGAGCGCTCTGATCGTTAACATCTCAAAATGTCACTCACATGTGCCAGAACTTTCCAGTGTGTAACTGCAGAGAAAGACTGGCTCAGTGAAACGATACTGAAAAAACTGAAGCAAGCAGGAAATAACCTCAGCCTTGAAACTGGGCCCAAAAAAAGACTGCTTAAAGTTTTATCCAAAATACAATGAAATCTCTAATGTTATGAGCCGTACACACAAGAACTTTAGAACTTCTTTAGAAAGTCATGGATGGAATTACTCCACAGGTGTGAAAAATGCATTCACTTGTTTATTATTATTCTTATATTACTATTTGAATATAATGCAAGATTTGTTTGAACTGTCCGTTTAAAGCTGTATTAACTTTACACTGTCATTGCAGGGAAACTAACTTCATGTGAATTTGGGGCATGTTGCACGCAAAACTGGCAAGCGCTGGCAGAATTTTGCAATATATTCTGCATAAATGGGAATTTCTTGGTCAGCATATGCTATGGCATATGTTCAGTGCAGAGGAGCAAGGCAGACTAGCTGTGTGTCATGAACCAGAGCGTCAGGTCAGACATTAAATGGGTCAGTGGTTTAGTAAAATAAAATTACACCAAACAAAAACACACACATGCAATTATAATCGATATTGGCTAAAGCTTGGGAAAAATGGAGTGGTGAGTTGCCCTAATATGGGACGCTTCAATTCAAACTCATGATGCCCTCAAGCACTCTGGACTCGGCCAATCAAAAGCCTGGCTGACCCCAACACACACACACACACACACACACACACACACACACACACACACACACACACACACACACACACACACACACACACACAGCAGAACGCAGACTAACAGAATGGAAATGTTTAGTATATGGCCAAACATTATGAACTTTGGACTAGCTGAAAAGATAACATCTAGGTTTAAGTATTTGCAGGTTTTGTCGGCACATTACAAATACGTATGATTAAAATATCCTGGTATGATGCAAAACCATTAGGCTGCATTGACTTCAAACCACAAAAATGTAAAGCAAGCAAAATATTTAGGCTAATATTTAGGCATCTCAGTCAAATGCAATCAAACCAGTTATTATTTATTTTTTCTTATCAAATGTCAGCATACTTTTCTTCTATAAAGTCACCTGGCACAGTAACTTGTAGGACGGCAGTCAACACACAGGGAGGGGCAGCTGAATTCCTCACATAGTTTCAGCTTTGGGGTTTGTATGATGTCAGGAACAGTATATACAAGCAGGTTTACAGCTTTAAGTACATATGTAGGAGGTACAGAACAGAATATACGATTCGAAAGATCTTATGCTATTTGGTTTGATTATCTGTTCCTGAAGGCCTGAATATATACTGTCAGTGTTTCCTGAAGCTTACATAAACAAACACATGTAGACACGTAGTCAGACTGAATTATACTGAAGTCGGTTCATTTATAATCAATCTGTCAAAAAGAAATCAGCCTTAAAATAACAAGTTTTACAAGATTTAACCTAATAACCCACAACTGCAACTCAAAACAAACCAGAAATGCATTACTCAGTCATGCATTTTAAACCCTGCATTATATTTTAAGATATATACAAAGGCATTAAAGACATTAGCTTATTTTAATACTTATTTAGACACCCTCTGGATGGTAAACAGGAGAGAAAGGTGCCTGTAGAGAAGAAAGATTCACACATGGAAAAAAAGGACAGATCAGGTTTCAGATGGAGGGTTGAACCCTGAGACGAGTGAGAAATATCATCTCTTTTCAATCTGCAGGAAGTGACTGAGTCTGGAGTCAAGACCTGACACGCTGAGCAGAGTCCACGTCCACCTGTTTAAAGCACCTTCATGAAACTTCAGCCCACTGACTGACGGTCACTTTCCAGCCCTGCGCTTACAGAACCTGCCTGCCAGCCCACAGTTCAGATAACCCAAAACAACCTGCGAGTCCTTGTGCTTTATAACACACTGAACAGAAGATACAGTACACATTACATTAAGAGCTTTGACCAACAGCCACAGTTACAATCATAGAAACAGAAGTGACTTAAACACAAATCACTTCTACAAAATACCTCCAGATCAGTGTGAACACGATAACTGCGCGCCAGCAACTGAAATCGAGAGCAGTAAATATGGAAATGAAGCCAAAGCAAAAGAGGATTTGCAGATAACACAAACCATTCACACCGCCTTCAGGCACAGAGGGTGAGCAGGGCAGGGGAGTGAGCAGGGCAGGGGAGTGAGCAGGGCAGGGGAGTGAGCAGGGCAGGGGAGTGAGCAGGGCAGGGGAGTGAGCAGGGCAGGGGAGTGAGCGTCCACCCCGGAGTTTGTTTACCTGCCCGGGGGAGGCGCGTCTTATTAAAGGGGTCTTCCTCTAAACGGATCTCCAAACTTCATTAAAACGTCGTGAAATCTTCTACAGGGAAAAGTTAACGCGTACACAACAGCGCCAGCGCGGGGAGTCGGTACAGCGGACGCCAAACGCCCTCAACTGGCCGGTTTGTACGAGGCGAGCCAGTTTGCGACACTGACGCCGCGTCGAAACGCTCACCGCATCACAAGTTACTTATGATACAATGTTTCTCTTAAACGACGCGTCGGAAGCGTTTCCTTGGCAACCGGCCGCTTGCGGGTGTAACATTGTAGCATTGTAACATTGAACATTGTAACATTGTAACTGTTCCATAAGAAGCGACCCCAACTCACCCATACTGTCCCTCCACCCGACACCGACCCGTCCGGAGGTCCTGCTTGTGCGGGAGATCGTGTTCGTGAGCGGGTGCGCCGGCGCTTTTAATCCATTCGACCCGGGTTCGAGGTCGGTGCGCGGCTGGACTGCGAGGTTTAATTTTAAGAGCACTCTGCAGGAAGTTATCCCGAAGTCTCCACCTTTCTTACACTCGCCTCCGCGATATTTCGGCAGGAGGATCCCGCGAGATGTGAGCGAGCTTTCCTGGCTGGAATGCGGGAGGATGTATGGGGACATTTTCTGGGTAAACGGAGTTCTGGATAACTTTAGTCAGAAGGGGACCGAGCACATACACACGCTTATCTTGCGGTGCTTTGCTGACAGGTAGCCGGTATAGCATTATATATTATATATATATAACTATGTAATATATATATAGTTAACTGTATATGATGCAGTATTTATGGTTAAGCTGTATGGCAAGCCACAGTGAGAAAAACTAATTAATTTGATTGTACATTTTTTATTTCTTTTTACTTTGATTATAATTTTACTACCTGTAGAAATATTCCAGTTCAAGTATAATAACGTTTCTCATTATTGTCTGTTTTACATGCTTGTGTCAGCACAGCAGCTCTTCATTTCTCTCAGCTTCTCTCTGACTTATTTGCATTATATTTGACTGTTAAGTTGTTAACAGTAAACTGAAATTGCTCCAGTAAAAAAACACTTTGCACAACTATGTACTCCCTTAACCTTTAATAAAGTGTCTTTATAATACATGAATAATTGAATAATACTCTGATTACAGAACAATAAGGAATTCAAAACCCTGAACTGAATGTAAATTCCTCTGAAACAGTCAAAGGAAGTCATGGATCATCTTTCCAAGCGGAGGGTCCTGTAACACCCTAAAGGGGTCTGTTTGGGTCATCTCACAGCTGTTTAACAAAAACAATGAATGGACATGTGAAATTAAATTAAATTTAGTTTTGAGTTGAAAGGTGATCTGAGTGGCACATTTGTATACTAACTAGTAAACCACTGTGTATTATATTTAGTGTGCTTACCTGTGCAGCACAGGCAAGGACAATAGGGCTGTGCTAGAAACTGTGTGTTTTCTAGAAGATGATCAAGTACACCTCAAGACTGTAATTCTTTATTTAAAAAAAGAAACAGTTTTTCCAATGTGCTTCAAGTTGTCTAGAGAGGAGGTCATGTCATTTATTTACCACCAGAGGTCAGCATATGCACAATATACAATAGAAATCCAGTAACTCCAGGGTGGGCTTGACAGAGCAGCTGAGGGTTCACCAGCCGTGGATCAGTGTCATCTCTGTGGACTGAAAGACCCTTTAACAGGACCCAGTTTCTGTTTTATTTCTAAGACATTCAGAGTGTCAGAGCTATAACTGTGTTTTACTGACTGACACTTAAGCACAAACTTCAAACCCGAACCCTAGAACTACAGATGCTGAGTAACATACAAAATCATGGCCAGATCTCCTGATGTGTGTTGTCCTGGTGGATTAGTGTTGGCTTATAGTAACAGGTAGTGTGTGTGTAATCCAACAGAAGAGCAAAAAGCCATCTTGTTGCACATTTCAGCATGGCTGCACTACAGTTAGCCAGGCTCTTGTGCTCTTGTGTTCTCATCTAACCCACTTTAAGTGATTTCCCGATGCAAATGCAACTCTGTGGCACGTGAGAGCATTTCCCCATTTCATCCTTCAGCTCAGAGATGCACGTGTAGGCCTGTGCCAGATGGTGTGTGCTTTATCTGGCTGCAGGCTCTGAGCTCCGTCTGTCTGGAAGACGCTGGACAGGACCTCCTGTCCTTGTGTGCCAGTGACACAAGAAAGCATTATGCTGTTTGCATGTCTCAAAATGTTTAGATGAGGTACCTTCTCTCAAACTGCCATGAAAATGACATATTAAGGCAGCATGTCTGTATGTAAGCATGCATTTTGAATCTTTCTTTTCGCCATACCAATGAAGCTATTAAAATGTGAGTGAAGATAACTAGATAGTCTTTATTTTATTCATCTATTCTGTTACCATTTGTGTTAATTTGAGCTCATTATGCTTAACTGGGCCTAATTTGTGTAAGTATATGATGTCACTGATATAGTCTATAAGGCTTCTTAAAGCCAGTGTCAAAATGATAATCCACTGTATGTCGTCGTACAGTACACCTGTGCACCATTTTCTTTCCTCCTAACATTTGGATCCAGCTTGTAACGCCCTGTGACACACATCGTCTTCCCGGAAACGGGCGCACAGCGGGTCTGTGATACGGTCTGCGCCGCAGACGAACAGCCAGTGGCGAGTTTCGGGCGTGACGTGTCGCCCGTATCCGCCCTCTCCAGTGCGCAGCGTCGTCTTTGCGGCACAGGGATTCAGAAACCTGGACCCACAGAAAGCAGACATCGGTCCTCAGATCCATCCATCATCGCTATGGGAATTAAACCATCCTTCTTCCAAAACGAAGCGCTTATCCCCTACTGCCCGCAAGCCGTGCGCTCCGCGGCACAGACTATAGAGAGCCGGCGGTGGACGGAGTAATCTCGCCAAGGGACAATGTGGGTGTCCTCCTGATGCGGAGACGGTGATGCGCCACCTATGATGCCCAAAAGTACCAGATGGAGACCTGGGCATATTTAAGGAAGAGTGATTCGTCTGGGACTAAACGTGGGGAAATGTTTGCGACTTTGGCACTGTTGGTAAGTCGAGAGAGCGTTTCTTCTGTCCTCCCCAATATTCCGCCTTTTGGGGCATTTAAAGGGACAGTAAATCTACCTGGTGTCGCTTCTGGGTACTCGTGTGTAGATAGCTAACATAAACTGACCTGTTTAAGAAATATTACATTGCCAAGCATGCATCGTAAGTGTGCATTGTCGTGCATAAGTATGCACAATTATACTTATACAATTATAAAAGGACGCTACATCATTCGAGCTATTGTGACTGAATGCAACCATCATTTAATTGCATGACTTAATATCTTATTGTTTATAGTCGTCGTTATTGCAGGACAAAAAACAAGTGCATGCCTTAATAACCATTTACAGTCATTGTTGTGGATGCATTAACTTCTGAGATCTGTACAATATGCCTGTGTTGTTTATGTGCTTGCAGAAGTAAATATCATAAAATATCATAAAAGTCATAAAATATCAAATCACATTAAACTCTTCGTCCATTAGCGGGTGTTTGTGAAGGGATCACACACAGCTGACAATATTAGGTTGTAAGAACATTTCACTAACATTTCCATTAAGTAACAAAAATGTTATTTTAAAAGTTTGAAGAAAGTTCAAAATGTCCAGTTTTTAAGACGCTGTGGTAACATTATTGCTTGGTTATAAGAATGCTATTCAAACCTATTTTTGTAACATTTTTATAACATTCCACTAACAACTTGAGAATAACGTTTTTGATACACATGATATATTACATTAAAAAAGATTTTATTAACGTTACTGCAAGAAGTTTTTGATAACGTTGACAGAACTTTTAGAGAACATTAGCCAACGTTATAAGATCGTTACCTGTTAGGTAGGATATCCCCTAATACACTAGTGTACTGTTACATTTGGCTTCAGTTGTTTAACACACGCCGCTCGGTGCTCTGTTAGTTTGATCCATCACACACCCGTTGCAAGCACTCGCTGGCAGTGATGTAATGTTCTTGGCAGCGGGCCTGATGTTTCGCAGGAATATTTCTCTGCAGAATCATCCGCTGTTTTCGATTTTGAAGCAGACATGAATGCCTCCAGACAGGGAGTGTTTGTATCTGCTTTGCTGTTTTCACTTGTGATGTATCACAGGTGTAGCAGGTGTCCTGTTGGTCTGGCACATGGAGTCTCCTGATGATGTCACATCTGTCGCCACGGCTGTTTCTGCAGATTCGCACGCCATGTTTACTCGTGAATCAACAAACAGTCAGAGATCTATGCAAACTTAAAGCCTGTAGTCACATTCCCTAAAGCGGACCGGTTCAGAGTTTCTGTTCAGCGTACAGCATCTACATCTGCGGTTAATAGCAGCAGGGTGTTGTTTAACCATCCAGACATTGAGAGAGATACGATATTCATGCGAGTGGCTGAATATTATGGGATGTTCAGTGTTGTTCTTGGTTACATCTTTGACATTGCTCACAAAATTCGTATCATTGTAGAGTTATGTAAAGTGTAAGTTTACTCACAGGTTAGTCAGGAAAACAGATCAGAAAACCATCATAAATATTCTTTACAGGCTCATAAGAGCAGCTGAATGAATAATCAAGCGTTGGGAGAAAATTTTAGTTATTTAAAAAATTGTTATTTTTTTAATAACACAGGTTATCTCACAGGGCAGCTCTGTTAAAGACAGACACTGTTTGGGAGGATCGAGGAGGTGGAGTTTTGGTGTTGTAACATGTCAGTGTTGAAAGCAATTCAAAGTTGTTCCTCTTTATCTTTAAGTTTCAGGTTCCTCTTTCAGGAGAAGTTGGGAAGAGAACAGCTCTTAGAGAGGCTTATCTCTTAATGCAACAGTGTGCTCGTTTAGTGATGGGAACTTATGGAAAGTGCTTTCGTAGTCCAGCAGCCATTGTTCTGTCACGAGTGACACTGTCCCCCTCACTGCTCTTCTTCAAACCCTCGTCTGTTAGGTCATTGTTGGCTCACACCGTTGCCCTCTTCTAGAGCCGAGGCTGCTGGGAAAGCACAGCTTCGTCTAATCTCTATTCGCGATCAGCAGGGTTTAGTGTGTCCTCCCACCGGGCCGGACCGAAAGGCTCACCGTCTCCTCACGAAAAGCAACACGTGCATCTCAGACCGAATCGTTAGCTAAGCCGTCTGGCGTCGTCCTGAATATTAATGTCATGTTTGTTTTGAAGCAGTATGGCTCAATCAGCCCATTATGTCCATCCTCCCATTATTAGCCGAGGAAATTAGTCTTCTGTGCTTTTATTCAAGTCTTCTGTGCGGTCTGTTGCAGAGGAACCGCAGTAAAACACCAGGGGTTTCATGATCTGCAGTTAATAGAACTTTGCGTTCAGAAAGTGATGACCCAGCTAACAATTGTCGGTTGTAAGAACATTTCCCTAAGGTTTCTGTTGAGTAACAAAAACGTTAAAAATGTTATTTTGAATGTTCTAGGAACATTTAAAACATCCATACGTTATTGCTTAGTTACAAGAATGTTATCCAAGCATTTTAAAACCACCAGCTACTTAAGAATAACGTTTTTGAGATATGATGTAACATTACGTTTATTTTACGTATATTACGTTTGGATCTTTTTGAACTTTGGGAGAACGTTACCTAATGTAATTGCTAACAGCAATAACCCAGCTAACAGCTATGATGCTGGTTATTGGTTTCCAGCATCATATTTTCAGTGATGACTTTTGCACCGAGGCCAAAACGTGGCAAATAAACCTGCCTGATGTGGCCAAATCCTAATTTAGGTGGAGAATTAAACGTGGGGTAACATCACAAAGAATAGCGGATGTTAGCATGCGGTGCAGTCGGGAGGGGAGGAGGGTCTGTTATGTTAGGAATGTGGCTTTCATGAAATTGGAGAGCAGTTGTTTACTGGCTTCTTGTCATTAAAAGTCATTTTGGAGGTCACTGGCCAGTAAAAATGCTGTCAACACATTTCCGAGATCCTTCGTGTCGCTCTTTACTGGGTTTGTAACGTGGGTGATTTGTTGCAGACTGCATAAATGTCATTCAAACTCTGTCATATTTAAAATATGATTAAATATGAATTTCTTGATGTAGAAGGTGGGGCGTACTGTCCGCACAACACGCTGAATCTGATGGCAGTGCATTTTGTGTCTTATAGGGATCATCTTGAGTTTTCTCTGGAGAGGAAATTACTGTAAGAAGCCACATAATGATTGTGCTACTTATCCATTGTTCTGTTGTTATGTAATGTAGTGATGTGGAATATCTGATTAAGATAAGAAATAATTGCCAAATTCTGCCATTATGACAACCCTAATAGCATTATATCATCGATCCTTCTTACACAAACCATAACACAGCGGCCATTTATCATGTTTTGTGATTGTTTGTATTGTCATTGCGTAACAGACTCCTTGTTGTTCTTTCTTCACTGTTAGCTGCTGTGCATTGCCGTCGGTGGCGTCTCGACCCACACGCTGACCCCTGGCCCGACCACAGAGAAGCCCTTGTCTCCACGACACTACCACCACATCGACCCCACCACGGGTAACAAACTGGTCTGCGACAAATGTCCGGCAGGCACCTACGTGTCCTCTCACTGCACAGAAGCCAGCGTACGAGAGTGCAGCCCCTGCCCAGCAGGCACGTTCACCCGGGGCGAGAATGGTGTACAACAGTGTCACCGCTGTCAGAGACGCTGCCAAGCTCCTTTCATTGAAAAGATACCCTGTACATCCACCACCGATCGGGTGTGTGTGTGCCCACCAGGCAGCTTCTCCCAGGGTGGGACGTGCCAGAGGCATTTGTTATGTCCGCCCGGGTGGGGTGTCAAAAAACGCGGAACCGAGACGGAGGACGTTCGCTGCTGGCGGTGTCAGCGCGGCACCTTCTCTGACGTGGCATCAGATGTTCTGAGGTGTCATTCTCACACGGACTGTCGGTCTCTGGGATTGGCTCTGCTGATCAAGGGTACCGAGAAGACAGATAGTGTGTGTGGCCCAACTCCAGCAGGTTCTGACTCAGTCCTGGTTGAAGAGGCCCCCGTAGCCACAGTTACCAGCACTGCGTCAGCACATAGAGGTGAGAGTTTCAGTGGAGAGCTTACAAAGAGCTTTGCCTTGCTGATTAGAGTGTATTTACAATATGAAGAAATAGTCTTAATTGTAGTATGGGAGCAAAAAAAGACGATTTTACAATGCATCTCGATTCTTACTTTAACGATTCTGAATCTTAAAAATCATTGGCGTGTATGCCAGCATTGTACCAAAATTTGAGTCCCCATGAAATTTTAACTCCCATGATTCTGTCATGGTCGCTTTTAAATTTGATTGTCCAGGTCACATTCTGTCCATCTTTGTCCAGAGGAAGCCACTTTGCATCTGTGAACATTTATTTTTCTGTTTCCGGTGCACACTCCAGTGCACACAGCTATGATTTGAATCGATCGCAGAAAAAATTCAGTTTTTTTAAAACTAGAGAAAATCGTGATGCATCTGAGAATCTTTTACTCTCACCCTAAATTAAAGTATCTGTGGCACATTCACACAAAAGCACAATTTGGTTGTCGCTTCTGTTTGGAAAGCTAAATAGGATTCTGTTTATACACAGTTAGGTTGTAAACGAAAGCTTTTGCCAGTAATGTTGAGCTTCAATTGGTCTCTTGTGTTATATATACATAAGAGAGTCATTTGTGTTTCCTCAGGTTGCGTTCACTTTAGTTTTTGGGTCAAATCTGAGCAGTTAAGACAAGCAATCCATGAGATTATGTTGAGCCAACACAGCTTTTAAGAGCCAAGCAGCACAGCTTCAGTTTGTTGTCTACATATGCCATCTTAAATCTGGATTAAAGTTTTAGTTACTCTCCCTCCTGTTTTGTTGTCTGGGTTAAGCTCATCTTTAGTACTGCGTTTAATTCTCTGTCTCTCTCTCTCTCTCTCTCTCTCTCTCTCTCTCTCTCTCCTCTCTCTCCCTCCCGCTCTCTCTGTTTTATGGTCTGCTCTGCACACAGAAAGTACTGCAGTCTCACCAGCTGTGGAGATCGAAGATCTTGCAGGCCAGGCGTTCAACAGCACAGAGACCGCCGTCGGCCATGCAGATGTTCCCACCACCACCGCTCCCTCTGAGGACGGCGGTGAGGATGGGGAGCTCCTAATTTCTGCCTCTCAGGACCTTCCTAAAAGCCTTCACAAAATCTCCTGGTCACAAAATCACCAGCTGGTGGACACACTGTCAGAGAGCAAGGCCCAGGGGCTGGGCTTCAGGCCCATCCGCAGGGGTGCGCCGAAGCCCAGCACACACAAACATTTTGACATCAATGATCACCTGCCCTGGATGATAGTCCTGCTGCTTCTGCTGGTGTTGGTGATCATCGTGGTGTGCAGCGTGAAGCGCAGCTCGCGCGTGCTGAAGAAAGGTCCCAGACAGGATCCCAGCAGCATCATGGAGAAAGCCATCCACAATAAGCCCAGTTCTCCTGCCCACATCAAGGAGAGGTGGATATACTACTCGAGCGGCCAGGGTGAGTTACATGCATGCAGTGTGAAGGACTGTTTGCGCCAGATCTGGTGCGACTAAAAGACTTTTCACACCAAAGCTATCCTTACAGAGTCTGATTGAGTTTAAGTTCATTTTTGTCAAGGAGCTGAAAGTTCAAAATAACTCACAAAATATTTAGGTGTCCAAACAATAAAGAATTTACTTAGTATAGAAAATATACAGTTATTTCGTACTTGAGAGCGATAATAAATTGGTAAAAAAAAGACTGCTAATGTAAAATCAGCTTTCGTTAAAGTCATGCAACCGATGTGTCATTAGTGTTCTGACAGAATTCAGAACGGAAAATGGAGGTTGTGGCCTATTTTTCCCACTGGGAATTGATTGAATCTAAAAAAAGTAAATGTTTGCAGTAGACCGACTGTTAAAGTGGAGTGGTTAACGTCTCTGGCTCCGCACAGATAAATCATTTATAATAAGCACTGCAATATTCCATGAAAAATAAGAATAATATATTTTGATTTCATAGTGACTGAGTACATTGTTAATCATTTATATAGTGTTAAAATACTTTCTTCCATCCCATCTGAATCTGCAGGGCAAGTAAACGTAAGCCGTCCGTCGTCTGGTTTTCGTGAAAAGTGTAAACAGTGTGTCACTATTAAAACAGGACTGTTTGTTTGAGCAGCCTGACATGGCAACAGTGTCTCTGGCAGTGGCGTGATTTTGGGGAAGACCACAGTCGTTGTTTATGGAATTCCGTTGATGATGCTAGTCGTGCATAAATTACACACTTCACCTTTAACTGCGATTAAATCTTATTAAGTCATTTATGTGGACTCTTTTTCCAGAGAAACAATACTGAACAGAGAAATCCAACAGTGCTTGTATAGAACCTGATCTCTTTCATTTCTCATTCTGCTCATTGGATAGCCTTTGTTTTACTCTCTGGTGTTTCTCACCCTCTTTTATTATTTATTTCACACTCTACACTCCATAACCTGGTTGCTACTGTGCAGCAGAGGCTGCTGGGATACGTCCCTGATACTTACAGCTCTGTGGCGCTGCCGGACACCGGCTTATATCAGCTTGAGATATCCGCCAATGTGTCTGTGACTTTGCATCAACCCTGAGCAGCTGGAACCTGATTATTCCAGTTCTGTGTGGTTTCAGAGCCGCTGGAGTTTATCAGTGGACATGCCCTGGTGAAAGATGGAGAGGTTCTGAATTATGTGTGTTCTGGAGAGCTGTCTGCGTTTCTGTCCTCTGTTAGTGGCTTGCTAAAAAGAGGGACATAAGGTTAAAACAAAAACTGAAAGTTGTCTTGGTAACCACCTAGCAACCCCCTGGAACATCCTAGCAATCCCCTAGCAACCATCTAAGATACCCTAGCAACACAAAGCAACGTATTAAGAACCACCCAGAGCATCTTAGCAACTGCATAGCAATAACCTAGTTTTGAATAGGCAACCACCACTACAGTGTTGTGAGGCTTCGAGCATTTTTGAAGAAACGGGAATTTTTATGATATCGAAAAAGCTAATTGCCCTTGAAAATAGTAAAATATCGAGCGGAAAGGGAAAAGCAATGGCCTCACATAACATGTAAAATAATTTTGTTAAACACTTCCACCTGGTACCAAAAAATGTCCTAAACATCCACAATTTCAATGTTTATTAACTTGAAAGAAAAAAGAATGTATTGCTTTTAAATGTTCTAGCTGAGATAATAGAGGCCTTTCGAATCATGTAAACATATGGTTTGGACAGCGTAGGTAAACTTAACACAGCCTCCAACACAACACATTTCCATAATTCATCCAAGCTGTGTAATTGGCTGGCCTGAAGCCACGCACGCACGTTTACTACATTCGAGAAATAATGGTCATAAAGGGCGGCATGGGAAACGTATATAAAGAAGTGATCGAGTGATCGTACAAATAATTAATTCTTTCATTGGAGGCCAGGAAGTACCTCATATGGCATACCAAAGCATGCATGGTGGAGATCAGAGACATAGAACCACATGCATAAAAGCCCCATAACAACCTGTGCAATAGGTGTTGCCTATAAAAGCCCACTGCCCGGAATCAGGGTGGGCTGTGGGGTTTATTGGACATGATTACGTACTTAATGGGTGAGCTCAGTTCTGCCAGTAAGAGTCAGGGAAACTCCAGGAAAGTTTGTAGGATCTCCTTGCTTGTAAGCCCGGCCCGGTCTGTGTTTAATACCTCAAGAGAGGAGTTTCATTGTGTCGACGGGGAAGTGGTAATCACTGCAGCTGGAGTGAGGCATGAGGTGTCAGGAAATTATGGGACCGCTGTGTCACAGACATTCTTGAGAAAGCACCAGGGTGACTTTTCTGGAGGGGGAATTCCTGTTTGCACGCGGCCAACCAAACAAAACCTGTTGCAGCTGGTTCGCCACTCCGCTTGAATTTGATATGGAGGTGATAAAGCTTTGTTGTTCAGTGAGAGCCTGAGAGATCAGATATTGTCTTCACACATGTTAATGCCGCATAACGCTTTTCTTCACTTTCATCTGCAGGCTTTTGTGTTTTCTCACGGTTTCAGACTGAATTCCAGCCACAGGATCTTTTACAATGTAAAACTTGATTATAGAAGAATGACAATAGAACAGACAGAGTCTGTGTAATTATGCAAATGAGTGTCTAGCAGTCAAACAAACTGCCTTTTCTGAGAACAACAAACCCACCCTCTTCATACTGTATGTGTGTTCAAATGGAGTTCAGGAGTCCACGTGTTACAAGCGAAGAAACAAGCAGGAGACATTTAATAGGTCACTGTAATGAGCGAACTTTCATGGAAAGTTCATGGAAGATCATGGAAGCTCATTTGTACACAGGTCAGATTTTCTTGATTCACCTGTAACACACAAGATGTTCTCTGGAGCTTTTTCAGATCATGCTAGGGTGACATGGATCATCAGGTTTTGTCCAAACTTGTGTGACCAGTGGCAGCTCGGGTGCATGCTGTCATTAAAGCAAAAGTAGGCCTATAGTAGATCTATAATAAAGATACTCTGAAATTCATGTGCATTGCTAGAATCGTTTGTTGATATCATTTGTAATGAAAAACGAAAAGATTGAATGAAAAGATTGAATAGAACCGTTTTATGGACTTAGAAACCTCACTGTACATAAGCATGCACAAACTGTGTGTACAATAAACAGGGCAAGAAACAAATATTCAACAGTCACATGGAGTTTCAGAATAACATTGTACTCACTGATTGAGGCTCTGTGATGAAAACCAGACCTTTACACATTTGTAAACACTGTCTACATACTGTCTATAATAGCTGTGCATGTTTTCCCAGCATTCCACAGAAGTTGCCTTCAGGACCAGGGCAACCAAGTCTATCATACAGTAGAGTCATAGAGAGAAAACAACATCACATGCCCCATCAAATTCAGCCTAGATCATTTAGACAGAGGCTGTCACTGAGACAGACACAGGCGAGTGGAGGGGCTGCCTGCAGGCTTGGCATTTTAAAATCCATGGCACGCTATCCTCCAGAGAGCACCAGGGAATTCACTGCAGATGGATGTGAAACAGGACAGATCTGACTCACAGATAGATGCTCTAATCCACTCCAGCAGCCGCCGTCGTCCCCTGACATCAGTCTGTTCCACTGGACTCTGTTGGGTTTGAGTTCATTGTAAAGAAATGGATTACACTGAACTGGGTTGTTATTTGTTAAACATTGGTAACAGTTTACATGATATTATTTACATGATATTAGTTTACATGTTTATTATTTGTTCGCTACAACTGCAGTATAGACATGTTAAAGTGTTTTGTTTTACAGCTTTAACAGTGTTTAGCAGTTACATGTTACATGCAAACGTAAATTGTTGACTTCAGTGTGTTTTTCACATTTAATGCCCATTTGCGTGGCAAGAAACTGTAAAACTAAATTGTTACGTTTTGTGAAGAAAATAGGGTGCAGAAATCACTGCCGGGTTGCTGGGATATTGTGGGTGGTTGCCAGGGTGTTGCTATGCAGTTTCTAAAGTATTATTAGTGCTACTAGGGTGTGGTGCTATGTGAGTTTGCTATGTGACAGCTTGATATTTCAAAAGTTCACTAACCTACAAACGTAATAATACACAACAAGTATACAACAAGTACAAACATATCAAATGAGAAAATGCTGCATATTTTAAGTTTAGTGTGAATTAACAAAGCAGGTTAAAACTGGGACGAGTGACCTTTTAAAACTAATGTCAGATTGCCCTCGTTGTATCTCTTCTAGAAGATTCCCCAACATGCAACTGTGTGTCACTCAACACCAAAGTCTGGCTCATTGCTATAGGACAGCATGTCCCGCAACAGACGCTGGTTTACAGTAACCCAAGAGCATTGCCCTTCTGCACTTTATGTGTCTATTACCTCAGTGTGTCTACACAAACCCTGTGCCAGCAGCTTATCATGTTTACTGCATTACGTTACCACAAATGCTTTCATATACAGCAGACACAAAAGTTACCACCTTCTAATATACAACAGATGTCAATATGCCAGCTAACAATTTTAGGTTGTATGAACATTTCCCTAATGTTTCCATTAAGTTATAACTTAACATTTCCATTTGGTTATAAGAAAGTGATTTAAACATTTTTTTAACTGTGTAACATTTCACTCAATACTTAAGAATAACATTTTTGTTATATGACATTTTACATGAATAAACGTCCTAGCAACATTACTGCAAAAACATTTTTTTGACACCTGTTTCAGAATGTTCCAACATTCCAACTATGGCATGTTTTTCTATCTATAATATGTCTGTATTTGAAGCTTCTTGAAAGTGTTGTACTTGTGTATAAGGTTCGAGTGTGACAGCAGTAGATAAACATAAGCTTGACCTTTGACCTCATTCCACAGGCGTTGACATTCTGAAGCTGGTAGCAGCACAGATCGGCAGTCAGTGGATTGATGTGTACAAGTCTCTTGCCAGCGCCACAGAGCGTGAGGTGGCCGCCTTTTCCAACGGCTACTCTGCAGATCACGAGAGGGCGTACGCTGCCTTCCAGCACTGGACCATACGCGACAGTGACGCCAACCTGGCAAAGCTAATCAACACCCTTCACCGGCAACGCCGCATTGACGTGGTGGACAAGATACGCAGTGTCATGGAAGACAATTCTCAGGTGAGCAGCAACTTCCTGGTGATGACTAGAAACCCAGCTAACAATTTTAGGTTGTAAGAACGTCTCCCTGACATTTCCATTAGTAACAAAAATGTTACAAATTGTAATGTTCCAGGAATGTTCAAAACGTCCTGTTCTGTAGATGCTGTATTAATGTTTTTCAAACTGTTTTAATTCTGTAGTGTTTTTAAAACATTTCACTAACAACTTAAGAATAAAGTTTTTGATATTTATAATATATATATTGTTAAAAAAGTTCTACTAACGTTACTGCAAGAACATTTTATGATAACGTAGAGAGAACTTTAAAGGAATGTTCGCCATTGGTTGAGCCAGAAAAGCACCACAGTGTGTATAGGTAATACACGCTATACCTTAAACATGCATGTGCCATTAAAGTTTCATGTTTGAAAGTGATTTACATGTACAGCAGAGAGTTTTGCATACTAGCAAGCCAACAACAGACTACAGCCTGTCCTGCCATGGTAAAGCCACAAACCACGCTAATGAATCAATTAATCATGTGTATACAGTCTTACATAACACACACCCCAGATGTAAAACAGTTTGGATAATACATGTGCAGAAGGGTAACACAACAGGGTAAACAAACCACATGAGTGCCTCATGACTCCCGACTGCAGCCCATTAAGCCACAATACTAAGTAATAAGGCCCAGCACGCAACCAGAGATAGAGGATCAATCATCATCATTCATTCTAAGGAACAAGGTACAAACCCTTTCCTATGTCCAGTTCATAAAGGGCTACTTTACCCAAACTTGTCTCAAGGTCACAGTATATGGTGATGATAAACTGATATCACTGCAATATCACCAAGATTTACTAAGATTTTGTATATCTACCATCAACACCATCTTATAATTATTTAATTGCCAGCGTGGGTGTTGACTTTCACTCAACCTTTATGTGTTCAGGCAGAGCAAAGTCAGTCCTGTTGTAACAGGGCTGCATTCTTTACTCAGCACATTTTGTCCAGTGTTACAAAGCACTTTTTCATTCATTCTCTCCAGCTGACCTCATTCTGTCTTGCTGTGTTTAGAAATGTACGCAATTTGCAACTAACATCAGTGGATAGATCGTAGAATAAGGAATTTTCAAGGTTCTGGCACCCGTAGAATTGTTCCCCTTCAGATCATGCAGAATCTAAATGTTTCATGGCTCAAAATTTGGACAATTCCACCCTTGCGACTTAGTAAAAAAGCTTTATTTGCTAGTGCTCATCAGAAGCACGTTCTCTGAAGAACTCACATGCATCTCATGCGCCACTGCACGCATGACCTCCCATCAGGTGAATGAAGTACATGCGCCAGACATTGGGATCAGATTAAAAAAGGATCTAAATTCAATTTAGCGTCCCAATAAAGCTAATACAGACACTGTCAGGCAGCCAACAGCACTCAGCGTTCTACCATCCCCAAACGTAACAATCTGAGATATTGTGTGGGGTGGCAGGAACATTAAACAAATTGTTCACCCCAAATTACACCCTAAAACTCCCTGTCTTTTCATTTTTTAAAAGTTCTTATCTAGAATTGTTAGCTGGGGTTTATTTGCGATAGAGTGAAGGCTGTTCAGAAATCTTCCAGGTTTGTAATCCTCTGTTACTCATATGTTAACTCGCTTGACCTCCGTGTGGTCAGTGTATTGGTGGCACTCATGCAGTTGTTTGTCTCCATGTGGTCAGTGTATTAGTGGCGCTCATGCAGTCATTTGTCTCTGTGTGGGGTGAATAATGAGTGAGTAGATATGTTTGCTCACTGTTCCATTTAAAGTGATGCTTCGCTTTTCTTATGCCATTGATTATTCACTGCTGATTCAATGACAAGACATTTACTGGAAACGGCTGGGAGGGGGCGGGAGGGAGTTTCTGCCCTTCCTATAATTAGTATGTGAGTCTTCTGAAGTCTGGGTACCTTCCAGTTACAGAAATGAACTTTTGCCCCCTGTAGCAGTTTAAAATGGTCAATAATTACTTTTATTGGGGTAGTTCGTTATTTATTTAGGTTAATACTCCAATTTAATCAACTTAATTATTTAAATAAATTCTGTCTTAAAAAAGAGAATAAGAGTCATTTGTGTCACTTCCTGTTGCATTTTTGTTCCAAAGCCTTTGTTAATATCTGATCCCAGTTTATGTGCGTCTGCATAAATTATGTAATAAAAAAATGTCGCTTGCCCTTCTGAGAAAATGCCTCCTGAATGTGGGCTAGCATATGAATTAAACTAAACATATTTGGTAGGCAGTGCCAACATGTATGTTTTGTTAAAATGGTGCCTGATACTTACTCAAGAGCACTACTCAAGAGCACTACTCAAGAGCACTACTCAAGAGGTAATGATTAAATACTGTCCTAGACTGTTCAGATTTCTAGTGAAGTGACTCACATTTCCAGAAATGCATCATAAACGTTCCAGCACATTGGCATAACAAGTATGATTTGTGTGCAGGGGGCTTTGTGACTGTAACACAGGCAATGTGCTCTGTGGGTAGTACATTTCTGGCTGGACAGAATCTTTTTCATCTGCCTCCCCATGTAACCGTTCCCTGACGCAAAGGGCACCAAGATCGGGACTCATGTAGGTGGTCCAGGGCTGCACAGGCCAAACCCTTTGTGCTAACTCCGCAACTAGCACATAGTGACACACTTGTTGTCTCACAAATTAATACAGTCTTCCCAGTTTCTTAGCAGAGATGCTGTCTTTCAGATCCATCACTTACATAATAGTTTTCCAAGAAAATGTTGTTCGTCCAGACAGGATCCTTATGGACTCGGAACACTATTCCCAAGAATCTCACAACCAACATTTATTGTGTATGTCCTTTTCACGTACAGGCCGACGAGCAGTTGTGTCCGCAGAACGTTCCACCCTTACAGAAAGAAAACTTGAAATTCACGTGTGCGAAAACACATGATCACTTGTGAAATACATGGTATCACATGTAGAACATGTGGTGAAGTCCACGTGATCACATGTGAAAAACATGTCACAGATGAGCATGTCACATTTTTGTGAACGGTCACATTTCATGGGAATTTACATGAGATGTGTTTTTGCACATGAGAAGTTACATGTTTTTATTGGCATAGATTATAAATGCCTGTCATTCCCAAAGATCGACACATTCCCCACACCTGGTGTGTTAGCATTAGGCAGTATAGATGATGGATGGATTTACCAATAAGAGTGTAGTACCATGTTGCATTCTGGAAAACTCCACAGAAAAACAACAAAACTGCATGATCCATCTGGACCTCGTAATAGATGTGCCAGAACATTTTCTTATCCCGGTCTAACAGTGTATCAGATATGTTATTTATATGTTCTGTGACATCACTTTTGCTGTAGGTTGACCTGAACAAGCTAATGACGGTGGTGAATGTAAACCAATGCCAGAGTCCCAGCCATAAGCCTTCAGAGTCGCCAGGCGTGGTGGTGGAGCAGTCACCAATGGAGCGCAGCAGGGGATTCTTTACTGACGAATCAGAGCCTCTGCTGCGATGTGACTCCACCTCCAGCAAGGACTCCGCCCTCAGCCGGACAGGCTCTTTCATAACCAAAGGTGAGCATGTGAAGATGGACAGACACACACTGTAGGGTGCCCTGCTCAAGGTTGTTTCCTGTCGGCATTGACAATCAAACCAGCGAACGTCTGGTAACAAGTCTGACTCTCTAACCAGTTGGTCACAACTACCCCAATATGCCACAACTGAGAGTTGCAGTCAGAGAAAAAAAAAACTGTTTTAAAAAGTATTTTTTGTTCAATTTAGTTTTAATGCAGAGCAAAAACGATGCACTTCATCCTTCATGTGCCCAAAAGTATTGAAGTCATTTCTTTCAGTATGCATTGTCCCCTTGTGGATACTCTGTGTCATTGCATCAGTTGTCCACAAATACAGTTTAAACTGTCCAGAAGCACTGTCAATGTTACAGATAATAAAAATCAACTTCTTTCTTATCATGTCTTTTTATTAAACACTTTGCCCTTTGATCATATACATGTATGAGTCCTAAAGTATTTGTTGTGTTATTGACACTCCCTCAGAAAAGAAGGACACTGTGCTGCGGCAGGTACGTCTGGACCCCTGCGACCTGCAGCCCATCTTTGATGACATGTTGCACATTTTGAACCCTGAGGAGCTCCACATCGTCGAGCAGATCCCCACGGCAGAGGACAAGCTGGACCGCTTGTTCGAGATTGCGGGTGTGAAGAGCCAAGAGGCGAGCCAGACTCTGCTCGACTCAGTCTACAGCCACTTGCCTGATCTTCTTTAGACCTCTGTAAACATCTTCAGATACAGAACCACGGTGATGGACACATATGTGCAATCCCACGTTTATGTCTTAATCAGTCCAGCGTGCACGCAGCATCAAAAACTAAGACAGGAGTGACGCTCAGACACATTAAATGCACTTGTTGCATTGACACGGCGTGGATGAGATTCTCTTCCTCATTTGTAGCTTATTGATTGTGTGCTGGACTGAGCACAGTTAGTGCTGATTCTATAGCCTCTCTAACATGCATCATATAATTGCACACATTGATATGGAGTCTAACTCAAAATCTATACTGTAATTTATGAACAGCTTCTGTAAATTGTTAAATCAAGCGTTCGGTCCTTTGATATCATGTTAAAATGTTTTAACAGATTAACAGTGCGTTATCAACAAGGTGTTTTGTTCCCTTTGTTTGTTTTCTACAAACAAACGTTTTCAGCTTTGAATTTGTTGTCATTTACTTTGTGTGTTATGTGATTTCAAGGGCATTGAAAAACCATTCCTGCCGGTTATGATGCAGATCATGACTGTGGATGATGTGCATTCATTATATAGTCGTGAAACAAACGCCCCATGATTGTCTTATTGTATATCATTTAAATACCTTTGTAATTTCACACACCACCGAAACATGCATTTCAGAACTCATATTGTAAACGTTAATGTAGACAGAAAGTCTCTGTTTAACCTAATAAATCCACACTGGTGCTAGATGTGGAGCTGTGGACTCTTCTGCCCCAGTGACGGGCATGTATGAGCATCTGAGCTTCAGTGGCTTGTGCCTCCTGTGGATCTGTACTGGATGATCTGTACTGTCCATTCACAGGTATGGACTGGAAACACAAACATGTATCCTAATGGTCGTTTTGACATGTAACACTGTAACCAAGACATTGATGATCATGTAACCTGTGAGATCAACACATTAAAGTTTTGGTTATAATATTGTGTTTTATTGAAGATGTTTCCTGAAGGTTGGGCTAATGCTCTCCATCTGCCTGGAATTCTTTCCTCATATGCCCATGTTCCCGTCTGGTGACGTAAGGAACAGTTTTCCCTAAACCAGGAGTGACGTCACGCACCACGTCACAGAACAACAGAAGGCGCGTTTGGCGCTCCGGCTGCCTGAGGTAGTGACGTAGAGAAGGACAAATGTGGCCCGTTTCAGTCACATTAACACGCAAATCTGTCGTCGTAACACACGGTGAATTTTATTCAACGATGCGAATGGCTTCTGTAAGGTTTTGTTGTGGTTTGGGCGCTGGAAGAGAGCCGCCTGTACATTTACTCAAATATACTTGTGTTATAAGCGCGGCGGTCAGTGTTCATCTATGGCCTCACGTTTCTCTTGCATTAATATTAAAAGCTGTGACGTTTTCACACACTTCAGTCAGTCATTCTTTATGAGGTCTTCACATCACGTTTTGAATGAGTTTAATAACTCATGACGTGGAAACGTGAAGCTGCTTTTTCCTCATTCTTGCATTCTCACAGGAGAAAGACAAAACAGGTCACATTTCTGAGGAAGAGCACTGACCCATCCTCATAACCAAAGCTATGTACTAATAATGTTGTGCATAGACATTATTCACAGATCTGAAACCTGAAGATGGCCCAGATACACAAAATAAGTGGAGGAATGCTGTCATTCAGGAAGTGTTTCATCCACTAATGTCACCTGCAGAAGTGCTTCCTGATCACTTTCATGTTTTATGAAGGTTTAAGTATTATGCATTATATTAAACGGTGCATGATTTCATTTCTTTCTCATATGACGGGACACGTTTATTCCAGACAAAGTTGTTTGTAATGTTTTCTGATGCATTTTGTTCTTTGAACAAACGTTTCGTATGAATGGACGTTATTGTAAACGTTTACTGCTCCAGTAACACAGGTTTATGTTTTAATTCATGCTCAAACTGATGTTACGCATGATGTTATCAGTTTGGAGAAATGTGAAAAATAGTTTGTTAAAACACTCACAACGATTAAATACTTTGGCCTGGGTGAAATCTGTTTTGTAGTTGGGGAAATGCGCTTACAGCTTAATAAGTTATTGATCTATTTAATAATTAAACTGTTTATCTTGCTGGTCTTACTGTGATGTGGAAAAATTCACTGTACTAACAATGCAGAAAAACAAATGCAAATAAAAAAGAAACTAGAGAAACATTCTGTGGGTGGACCTTTTGACAAGGAAACACAATTCTCAGTGACTGAGTAACTGAGATGATCAGACAGATACGGAGCTCATTGTACCACATCTTCATTTTCCAGATTAAAGGTAAGAGTGACTCTTTTTCTTTTGTATGTTAAATATATGCACTGATCTGACTTTTTAAAGAAGAACGACAGAAATCCTTCTGTTTAGCTGTACTGCATGTATTTTAAAAATTATTATTGTGAGTTATTTTGTGAAAATTGTGATACTGTTGTACTGTAACGCGGTAGTTCCACTGAAGTCTTTAGTTGTAAATGTCTATAAATGTTGGAAATTCATCTTTTCATATAATTTCTGGGTGACCAAAAATGTGTCTTTGATGTGGACCACAAACTCTTGAATGGCGGTCTGTCTTTACCTCACTATCTTGTATTAAAATGAAATAAGACTACCCTGGCAGTGTCCAGTGTCAGCTAGAGGTCATTTAAATGAATATACACTAATCAATGGAATCGTGAGGTCTTATAATCGATGTCTTATGATGTCTAATAATCAATGTCTTTATATTGTATTTTTTTACAGTATTTTACAGCATGTTGTTATGTCATTATACTCCTGTCTTGTGCACACATGCTAAAGTTTCTTTACTCATACTCTATATGAGAAAACCTTTACAGAAAAATTGTTTTACAGATATGACCATGATGTCTGGGTGAGCGAGAATGTATTTTCTGAAGATATAACATGAATGGATTGATTTGCATTCTTGAATAAGAAAATGGCCAGTGAAGGTACATACTAAAAATGTAAAATGTAAAAACTTTTACTTTCACTTAAAACTACACTGTATAAATGTTTTGGCAGGTAACTAAAATGTGCTTCATTTGTTCTAAACTAACAACTTTTACTATGACATCTTTTGTATCTTTTATATGACTAAACCAACCTGATTTTATTGGATTGCAAGGCAAGGATATCATCTAAAAGATAAGAAAGATCCTTGAGATAACAATGACACCAGTGTGTTTTTAATGGAGCAATTCATGCCAAAAAATCAGTTCTGTCATATTTTACACCACCGTGCTGTTCCTAACTCATTTCATATTCTTTTTTTACGCTGAACAGAAGATGTTAACAGAATGTTCGTGTCTGATAGCTGTAGTCACTATTTTTATGCATTGCATGCGAACACATTCTTAAAATTTCTCCTCTTATTATCAAACAAATCTGAACAATGTGAGCTGAGACTCAGAATGTTTATTATTTTGGTGGATTTACTATTTAGTCTTAAAGCCTTTTACACCTTTAATAGGAAGTTTTTAGCTGCGTTCAGTTTAAATGTGTATGTTTCGTAGGCACAGTCTTTATAATGCAGCAGCACTTTATCCCATTCAAAAAGAGCCAATCCAGCTAATAGGTACTTAATGGAAACATTAGGGAAACATTCTTACAACCTTTAATTGTTAGCTGGGACTGGCGTGTTCACGTGAAATGTTTCCCTTTTTAGACTTGGCACACGATTATCAGGCTACAGGCTTTTTACTTAGTGGGGAAAGATCTGGAATGAGAAAGGCTGCAGATTTTAGTTCTGCACTGGGTGTTTCTCACAGAATTACCATTGTCACTCTCACTCGACTCGACTGAAAGCTGTGTGATCATGAGCACTGTTTAACCAAATGTTTAATTTCATGGTTTTGCAGAGACAATATTAACCTGCCTGTCAGGAATCATTGTGACTCTTCTGCTTGCCCATGTATGTGTTGTGGAAACACATGATTTAACAGGGAAAAGCTTGACTTTACAGGTAGGGAAATTATTTAAAAACAAAACATACAATCAAGGAAAGACATTTGAAGGCGAACAGTCACTTTTGATTCATATACCGTTTCAGATCTGTATTAAGATACATTAAACATGAGAATGTCAAATCTAGATATAGCAATTAATATCATGATATCATAATAACATAATATCAATAATATATACGGTTTATGTTATGACTACAGAATACTGTTGGAGTCATGTGTTTAACATTACCATGTGATAGGACATAAGTAACTTGTGTTTGGAGTCTTTGTGATATTTCTTCTGT
Organism: Chromobotia macracanthus; assembly: GCA_036877525.1. Classification (NCBI taxonomy): domain Eukaryota; kingdom Metazoa; phylum Chordata; class Actinopteri; order Cypriniformes; family Botiidae; genus Chromobotia; species Chromobotia macracanthus. Next base: position 1,995,479 of record JAZGTH010000078.1, on the reverse strand, counting down.
TTCACTCCAGTTTAGCCACATGGATGAGTCGTCCCATCACAGGATAAAAAGAAGCACAGGTTTGATTCCCTGTTCTGCCTTCAAACAGTGTCTCAGATGTAGAGATTATTTATATTAAAATAAGATTAAAAATCATATTCATTTCTCCATATGTACAGAGATGATGAATTACATTATGGTTGTGGAGGCGACTGTATCCCAGACGATAGACATTCAACAAATCAAATCTTTTTTGGCCTCTGTCACACTTCCATTTCAGGTGGACAACAGTACCGAGGTTACAGCTGTGAATATTTCAACAGGTGAGCCGGTTAAACCATCGTCACTGATCAGATCTGAGTGCTTCTGATTATATTTGCTTCATACGCTTCCACGTCCTAAATTTATGAACATAACTGCCATTATGAGGCATACACTAGCTGTGCCTTTTCGTATTGTATAGAAAATGAGCTAACTCCCAGCTAACAGGGAATGTTCTCAGAACGTTGGCTAAAGTTCTCTCAAAGTTTTCTCAACGTTATCAAGAAATGTTTTTGCTGTAACATTAGTAGAACTTTAACATTATATGTCGTGTTTTATACATCAAAAATGTTTTTAAGTTGTTATTAGAAGGCTTTTGTAAACAAACAATAATGTTAATACAACATCTTAAACATTTTCAACCTTCCTAGAAGTTTTAAAATAACATTTTGAACATTTTTGTAACTTAATGGAAACATTAGGGAAACGTTCTTGCAACCTAGCCTAAATTGTTAGCTGGGTATATACTATATGAAAACTATATTTAATTACTATTTGATTTTTGTGCTCTTGTTGTTTTCCAGTTTGCACCTTGAATGAAACAGACTATCAGTGTAAATGTGAGGATCAGTTTTTTTGGCTGAATAAAACGTGTTGCTCATACAGCGCGTGTGATGCTATCATTGATGATGTGTGTACATGCATCAATGCTCTACCAACTAATGGACAGTTCTGTGAGGAAGGTGAGACATAATTTCACATAAATGTACTTTGAAAGAGTGGCTTTAATTGTAATGCCGTTTTCAAAAGGAAGTTAATGTGTTAATTTTTGTTTGTGTGAAACTAGCACCTCAGCTTCCTGGGAAAGCAATGTCTGAACGTTTGGTTGATGCAGTGAAATCATATGTGTTGTGACCAGGCTTTGTCAAGTTCATAAAATAGCAAAACAACACACAATATTAATAATAAAGCACATGTAAACTTTTTAATCATTTTCTTTATAAATTCAGTTGTTAGGGTGGGCTGTATGTAACTATGTTATGTGAAATAATTAGTTCATAGCAGCACTATATAATAAACAAGATGCAGGTCTGATGATCCCCCTCAGTTTTTTTGATTGTTAATGTTCTGCAGATTCTGCAAGCCACGTGTAAACGTATTAATAAATTAAACAGGAATGTGATCCGAGATGTGTTGTTCCTATTCCAGATGTGGATGAATGTCAGATGAATCCACCTATATGCGGTCCAAATTCTAACTGCACAAATGTAATTGGAGATTACAGTTGCTCATGCTTGCCTGGATTTAATGCAACATTCCCAGATCTTACCATTAACATCAATAACACATGCACAGGTGGGTTGTAGCTTCACATTTGAATAATAATATTAATATCAGAACAGAATTAAAATGATTGTGTTTTCTTTGCAGATGTGGATGAATGTCAGATGAATCCATATGTTTGTGGTCCAAATTCTAACTGCACAAATGTGAATGGAGGTTATAATTGCTCGTGCTTGGATGGATTTACTGCAACATTCCCAAATCTCACCATCAGCATCAGTAACACATGCACAGGTGGGCTGTCGCTTCACATCTTTGTATTATCTCATTGTTAATAACGTTAAATGTTTTTGTATGATTGACAGCCTGAATTCAGAACAGTTTGTTTCTAATTGTGCTTCATGATTGTATACTAGCATTATAGATGCTAAAGTGAACAGAATTAAAATGATTGTGTTTTCTTTGAAGATGTGGATGAATGTCAGATGAATCCATATGTTTGTGGTCCAAATTCTAACTGCACAAATGTGAATGGAGGTTATAATTGCTCGTGCTTGGATGGATTTACTGCAACATTCCCAAATCTCACCATCAGCATCAATAACACATGCACAGGTGGGCTGTCGCTTCACATCTTTGTATTATCTCATTGTTTATAACGTTAAATGTTTTTGTATGATTGACAGCCTGAATTCAGAACAGTTTGTTTTTAATTGTGCTTCATGATTGTATACTAGCATTATAGATGCTAAAGTGAACAGAATTAAAATGATTGTGTTTTCTTTGCAGATGTGGATGAATGTCAGATGAATCCATATGTTTTTTGTCCAAATTCTAACTGCACAAATGTGAATGGAGGTTATAATTGCTCGTGCTTGGATGGATTTACTGCAACATTCCCAAATCTCACCATCAGCATCAATAACACATGCACAGGTGGGCTGTCGCTTCACATCTTTGTATTATCTCATTGTTAATAACGTTAAATGTTTTTGTATGATTGACAGCCTGAATTCAGAACAGTTTGTTTCTAATTGTGCTTCATGACTGTATACTAGCATTATAGATGCTAAAGTGAACAGAATTAAAATGATTGTGTTTTCTTTGAAGATGTGGATGAATGTCAGATGAATCCATATGTTTGTGGTCCAAATTCTAACTGCACAAATGTGAATGGAGGTTATAATTGCTCGTGCTTGGATGGATTTACTGCAACATTCCCAAATCTCACCATCAGCATCAATAACACATGCACAGGTGGGCTGTCGCTTCACATCTTTGTATTATCTCATTGTTTATAACGTTAAATGTTTTTGTATGATTGACAGCCTGAATTCAGAACGGTTTGTTTCTAATTGTGCTTCATGATTGTATACTAGCATTATAGATGCTAAAGTGAGCAGAATTAAAATGATTGTGTTTTCTTTGCAGATGTGGATGAATGTCAGATGAATCCACATGTTTGTGGTCCAAATTCTAACTGCACAAATGTGAATGGAGGTTATAATTGCTCGTGCTTGGATGGATTTACTGCAACATTCCCAAATCTCACCATCAGCATCAGTAACACATGCACAGGTGGGCTGTAGCTTCACATCTTTGTATTATCTCATTGTTAATAACGTTAAATGTTTTTGTATGATTGACAGCCTGAATTCAGAACAGTTTGTTTCTAATTGTGCTTCATGATTGTATACTAGCATTATAGATGCTAAAGTGAACAGAATTAAAATGATTGTGTTTTCTTTGCAGATGTGGATGAATGTCAGATGAATCCATATGTTTGTGGTCCAAATTCTAAGTGCACAAATGTGAATGGAGGTTATAATTGCTCGTGCTTGGATGGATTTACTGCAACATTCCCAAATCTCACCATCAGCATCAATAACACATGCACAGGTGGGCTGTCGCTTCACATCTTTGTATTATCTCATTGTTAATAACGTTAAATGTTTTTGTATGATTGACAGCCTGAATTCAGAACAGTTTGTTTCTAATTGTGCTTCATGATTGTATACTAGCATTATAGATGCTAAAGTGAACAGAATTAAAATGATTGTGTTTTCTTTGCAGATGTGGATGAATGTCAGATGAATCCACATGTTTGTGGTCCAAATTCTAAGTGCACAAATGTGAATGGAGGTTATAATTGCTCATGCTTGGATGGATTTACTGCAACATTCCCAAATCTCACCATCAGCATCAATAACACATGCACAGGTGGGTTGTAGCTTCACATCTTTGTATTATCTCATTGTTAATAACGTTAAATGTTTTTGTATGATTGACAGCCTGAATTCAGAACAGTTTGTTTCTAATTGTGCTTCATGATTGTATACTAGCATTATAGATGCTAAAGTGAACAGAATTAAAATGATTGTGTTTTCTTTGCAGATGTGGATGAATGTCAGATGAATCCACATGTTTGTGGTCCAAATTCTAACTGCACAAATGTGAATGGAGGTTATAATTGCTCGTGCTTGGATGGATTTACTGCAACATTCCCAAATCTCACCATCAGCATCAATAACACATGCACAGGTGGGCTGTCGCTTCACATCTTTGTATTATCTCATTGTTAATAACGTTAAATGTTTTTGTATGATTGACAGCCTGAATTCAGAACAGTTTGTTTTTAATTGTGCTTCATGATTGTATACTAGCATTATAGATGCTAAAGTGAACAGAATTGTAATATTGTGTTTTCTTTGCAGATGTGGATGAATGTCAGATGAATCCACATGTTTGTGGTCCAAATTCTAACTGCACAAATGTGAATGGAGGTTATAATTGCTCGTGCTTGGATGGATTTACTGCAACATTCCCGGTTTAAATCTCACCATCAGCATCAGTAACACATGCACAGGTGGGCTGTCGCTTCACATCTTTGTATTATCTCATTGTTAATAACGTTAAATGTTTTTGTATGATTGACAGCCTGAATTCAGAACAGTTTGTTTCTAATTGTGCTTCATGATTGTACACTAGCATTATAGATGCTAAAGTGAACAGAATTGTAATATTGTGTTTTCTTTGCAGATGTGGATGAATGTCAGATGAATCCACATGTTTGTGGTCCAAATTCTAACTGCACAAATGTGAATGGAGGTTATAATTGCTCGTGCTTGGATGGATTTACTGCAACATTCCCAAATCTCACCATCAGCATCAATAACACATGCACAGGTGGGCTGTCGCTTCACATCTTTGTATTATCTCATTGTTAATAACGTTAAATGTTTTTGTATGATTGACAGCCTGAATTCAGAACAGTTTGTTTCTAATTGTGCTTCATGATTGTATACTAGCATTATAGATGCTAAAGTGAACAGAATTAAAATGATTGTGTTTTCTTTGCAGATGTGGATGAATGTCAGATGAATCCACATGTTTGTGGTCCAAATTCTAAGTGCACAAATGTGAATGGAGGTTATAATTGCTCGTGCTTGGATGGATTTACTGCAACATTCCCAAATCTCACCATCAGCATCAATAACACATGCACAGGTGGGCTGTCGCTTCACATCTTTGTATTATCTCATTGTTTATAACGTTAAATGTTTTTGTATGATTGACAGCCTGAATTCAGAACAGTTTGTTTCTAATTGTGCTTCATGATTGTATACTAGCATTATAGATGCTAAAGTGAACAGAATTAAAATGATTGTGTTTTCTTTGCAGATGTGGATGAATGTCAGATGAATCCATATGTTTGTGGTCCAAATTCTAACTGCACAAATGTGAATGGAGGTTATAATTGCTCGTGCTTGGATGGATTTACTGCAACATTCCCAAATCTCACCATCAGCATCAATAACACATGCACAGGTGGGCTGTCGCTTCACATCTTTGTATTATCTCATTGTTAATAACGTTAAATGTTTTTGTATGATTGACAGCCTGAATTCAGAACAGTTTGTTTCTAATTGTGCTTCATGATTGTATACTAGCATTATAGATGCTAAAGTGAACAGAATTAAAATGATTGTGTTTTCTTTGCAGATGTGGATGAATGTCAGATGAATCCATATGTTTGTGGTCCAAATTCTAACTGCACAAATGTGAATGGAGGTTATAATTGCTCGTGCTTGGATGGATTTACTGCAACATTCCCAAATCTCACCATCAGCATCAATAACACATGCACAGGTGGGCTGTCGCTTCACATCTTTGTATTATCTCATTGTTTATAATGTTAAATGTTTTTGTATGATTGACAGCCTGAATTCAGAACGGTTTGTTTCTAATTGTGCTTCATGATTGTATACTAGCATTATAGATGCTAAAGTGAACAGAATTAAAATGATTGTGTTTTCTTTGCAGATGTGGATGAATGTCAGATGAATCCACATGTTTGTGGTCCAAATTCTAACTGCACAAATGTGAATGGAGGTTATAATTGCTCGTGCTTGGATGGATTTACTGCAACATTCCCAAATCTCACCATCAGCATCAATAACACATGCACAGGTGGGCTGTCGCTTCACATCTTTGTATTATCTCATTGTTAATAACGTTAAATGTTTTTGTATGATTGACAGCCTGAATTCAGAACAGTTTGTTTCTAATTGTGCTTCATGATTGTATACTAGCATTATAGATGCTAAAGTGAACAGAATTGTAATATTGTGTTTTCTTTGCAGATGTGGATGAATGTCAGATGAATCCATATGTTTGTGGTCCAAATTCTAAGTGCACAAATGTGAATGGAGGTTATAATTGCTCGTGCTTGGATGGATTTACTGCAACATTCCCAAATCTCACCATCAGCATCAATAACACATGCACAGGTGGGCTGTCGCTTCACATCTTTGTATTATCTCATTGTTAATAACGTTAAATGTTTTTGTATGATTGACAGCCTGAATCCAGAACAGTTTGTTTCTAATTGTGCTTCATGATTGTATACTAGCATTATAGATGCTAAAGTGAACAGAATTAAAATGATTGTGTTTTCTTTGAAGATGTGGATGAATGTCAGATGAATCCATATGTTTGTGGTCCAAATTCTAAGTGCACAAATGTGAATGGAGGTTATAATTGCTCGTGCTTGGATGGATTTACTGCAACATTCCCAAATCTCACCATCAGCATCAATAACACATGCACAGGTGGGCTGTCGCTTCACATCTTTGTATTATCTCATTGTTAATAACGTTAAATGTTTTTGTATGATTGACAGCCTGAATTCAGAACAGTTTGTTTTTAATTGTGCTTCATGATTGTATACTAGCATTATAGATGCTAAAGTGAACAGAATTGTAATATTGTGTTTTCTTTGAAGATGTGGATGAATGTCAGATGAATCCACATGTTTGTGGTCCAAATTCTAACTGCACAAATGTGAATGGAGGTTATAATTGCTCGTGCTTGGATGGATTTACTGCAACATTCCCAAATCTCACCATCAGCATCAATAACACATGCACAGGTGGGCTGTCGCTTCACATCTTTGTATTATCTCATTGTTAATAACGTTAAATGTTTTTGTATGATTGACAGCCTGAATTCAGAACAGTTTGTTTCTAATTGTGCTTCATGATTGTATACTAGCATTATAGATGCTAAAGTGAACAGAATTAAAATGATTGTGTTTTCTTTGCAGATGTGGATGAATGTCAGATGAATCCACATGTTTGTGGTCCAAATTCTAAGTGCACAAATGTGAATGGAGGTTATAATTGCTCGTGCTTGGATGGATTTACTGCAACATTCCCAAATCTCACCATCAGCATCAATAACACATGCACAGGTGGGCTGTCGCTTCACATCTTTGTATTATCTCATTGTTAATAACGTTAAATGTTTTTGTATGATTGACAGCCTGAATCCAGAACAGTTTGTTTCTAATTGTGCTTCATGATTGTATACTAGCATTATAGATGCTAAAGTGAACAGAATTAAAATGATTGTGTTTTCTTTGCAGATGTGGATGAATGTCAGATGAATCCACATGTTTGTGGTCCAAATTCTAACTGCACAAATGTGAATGGAGGTTATAATTGCTCGTGCTTGGATGGATTTACTGCAACATTTTCAAATCTCACCATCAGCATCAATAACACATGCACAGGTGGGCTGTCACTTCACATCTTTGTATTATCTCATTGTTAATAACGTTAAATGTTTTTGTATGATTGACAGCCTGAATTCAGAACAGTTTGTTTCTAATTGTGCTTCATGATTGTATACTAGCATTATAGATGCTAAAGTGAACAGAATTAAAATGATTGTGTTTTCTTTGCAGATGTGGATGAATGTCAGATGAATCCATATGTTTGTGGTCCAAATTCTAACTGCACAAATGTGAATGGTTATTTTTTATAATTGCTCGTGCTTGGATGGATTTACTGCAACATTTCCAAATCTCACCATCAGCATCAGTAACACATGCACAGGTGGGCTGTAGCTTCACATCTTTGTATTATCTCATTGTTAATAACGTTAAATGTTTTTGTATAATTGACAGCCTGAATCCAGAACAGTTTGTTTTTAATTGTGCTTCATGATTGTATACTAGCATTATAGATGCTAAAGTGAACAGAATTAAAATGATTGTGTTTTCTTTGCAGATGTGGATGAATGTCAGATGAATCCATATGTTTGTGGTTCAAATTCTAAGTGCACAAATGTGAATGGAGGTTATAATTGCTCGTGCTTGGATGGATTTACTGCAACATTCCCAAATCTCACCATCAGCATCAATAACACATGCACAGGTGGGCTGTCGCTTCACATCTTTGTATTATCTCATTGTTAATAACGTTAAATGTTTTTGTATGATTGACAGCCTGAATTCAGAACAGTTTGTTTCTAATTGTGCTTCATGATTGTATACTAGCATTATAGATGCTAAAGTGAACAGAATTAAAATGATTGTGTTTTCTTTGCAGATGTGGATGAATGTCAGATGAATCCACATGTTTGTGGTCCAAATTCTAACTGCACAAATGTGAATGGAGGTTATAATTGCTCGTGCTTGGATGGATTTACTGCAACATTCCCAAATCTCACCATCAGCATCAATAGCACATGCACAGGTGGGCTGTCACTTCACATCTTTGTATTATCTCATTGTTAGTTACAATGTAAATATGTTTATGATTGAAAGCTGGAGTTCTGAACAGTTCGTTTAACATATTTCATGATTGTATACCTAGCTAATAATTTTAAATTGAGAGAACGTTTCCATACCGTTTCCATTAAGTAACAAAAACGTTAAAAATGTTTAGTTTTTAGACATTGTATTAACGTTCTTGCTTAGCTATAAGGACGTTAATTTACTTTTTAAAAATTATTATTATTTTTTTTTTAGAAAAAAGAAAAACTTTTTTCTAAAAGTTTTTTTTTTAAGTTTCATGAACTAATTAAGAAAAACGTTTTTGATATGTGATAGCTAACATCAAAATAAGTTACTAATGTTACTGCAAAAAGGCTTTTTAACAACTTTGAGAGAACCTTAAGAGAACATTAGACAACATTCCCAATGTTCCCTGTCAGCTGGGAACTAGCAGTATTGATACTAAAGTAAACAAACTTTTAATATTATGTTGTTCTTTTCCAGACATAAATGAATGTCAGATCAGTCCACCTATATGCGGTCCAAATTCCACCTGCACAAATGTGAATGGAGGTTATAATTGCTCGTGCTTGAATGGATTTACTGCAACATTTTCAAATCTCACCATCAGCATCAATAACACATGCACAGGTGGGTTCTAAATAAAACATGGAAGCAGAGGTGCGGAAATAAAACATTTATGCACATCCAAGTACAAGTCGAAATAAAGATCGGGGAAGCAGAAAGTATCCATTAAACATTTTTAATGTTAATAGTCTCTGTTCATAATATGTTCAAATCAGTGTTCATTTGTCTAGCATCTATTCCATAATTTTAGTCGTGACTGTACTGTAGTGTAGCTAAAAGTGGAGCTTTCTTGCTAGTGTATTCTACAGTATCTACAACACACACAGGTATGTACTGCAAAGCTTATTTTACGGTATGGCTCTAAAATATAATTTTTAAGGCATGATGTAGATACACACACATATTAGAATATTTTCGTTTGCAGTTAATTGAATTACGATTATTTTCTCCAGACTTTCCGCTAATAATAAACGTTTGTATTTTGTACAATACACATGTAACATCATTAATCATAATAATATAGTTGTTGTGCACATTTTAAATTATGATTTTATGAAATACAATGTTTTCTTTTATTTTCTTTTTCTCAAACAAATTCCAGTTACTGTACCACCCACAGGTATGTACTTGAAAAGCTAAATTTAAGATATGAATCCAAAATATGCATTTTTGAAGCATGATGTTGATACAATGCAGATGTAATATAACATTTGATTTACAGTTATCTGAATGTTAATGACAATTGCTTGTAACTCACACTAGTCCTGAAATTTACTACCAACAATATAGGAAGGTGCAGACAGTTGTGAATTAGGGTTCTGTGTCATACAACATTTTTACTTTATTTTTTTTTTTGCAAATATATTCAGCAGTACCTTCACCTCAAACAGGTATGTACTTGAAAAGCTAAATTTAAGATTTGAATCCAAAATATGCATTTTTGAAGCATGATGTTGATACAATGCAGATGTAATATAACATTTGATTTACAGTTATCTGAATGTTAATGACAATTGCTTGTAACTCACACTAGTCCTGAAATTTACTACCAACAATATAAGAAGGTGCAGACAGTTGTGAATTAGGGTTCTGTGTCATACAACATTTTTACTTTATTTTTTTTTTTTGCAAATATATTCAGCAGTACCTTCACCTCAAACAGGTATGTACTTGAAAAGCTAAATTTAAGATATGAATCCAAAATATGCATTTTGAAGCATGATGTTGATACAATGCAGATGTAATATAACATTTGATTTACAGTTATCTGAATGTTAATGACAATTGCTTGTAACTCACACTAGTCCTGAAATTTACTACCAACAATATAAGAAGGTGCAGACAGTTGTGAATTAGGGTTCTGTGTCATACAACATTTTTACTTTATTTTTTTTTTTTGCAAATATATTCAGCAGTACCTTCACCTCAAACAGGTATGTACTTGAAAAGCTAAATTTAAGATATGAATCCAAAATATGCATTTTTGAAGCATGATGTTGATACAATGCAGATGTAATATAACATTTGATTTACAGTTATCTGAATGTTAATGACAATTGCTTGTAACTCACACTAGTCCTGAAATTTACTACCAACAATATAAGAAGGTGCAGACAGTTGTGAATTAGGGTTCTGTGTCATACAACATTTTTACTTTATTTTTTTGGCGTGATGTTGATACAATGCAGATGTAATATAACATTTGATTTACAGTTACTGGAATGGTTTTGAAAATAGACACACCTTTTGATACCAGTTTCACCAACCCTGATCATGAGAATTACAAATTTTATGCAGGAAACATTGAGCGTTCAGTAAGTGTTTTACAGTATTTATTGTTTAAAATGTTTTTTGTTCTGTCGTTGGGAAAGAAAAATATGTTGATTTTTGATATTTGATTTTGTTTGAATACTACAGAAACTTTAAATCCAAAGCAAATATTATATTTAAATGAGGTTATATTATGCTCATTTATTGACATTTTACACAAACATTTTTGTGTTCATCTCTGTGAGCTCTACTCATCAGTGATATTGAAAGTTGTTAACTTTTTCCTTGAGATTTTTGACACTGCTTTGTAAATTTCTTTTGTACACTTTTTTTTTACAGATTGATGAAAGTTACCAAACGCTGCCTAGCTACAAAAAAGGTTCTGTAAAAGTCACTGGCTTCAGGTTTGGTCACAATTAACCGTTTCTCTTCCATTGTCGCCTTTTAGCCCATGTGTTAGCTACAGTGTGTTCTCATTGGTGTGCTTTGCGGTTTGCCCTGTAGGTCTGGTAGCATTATAGCAGACTACACAATTAATGCAAGTAGAACCAACGTTGATTTTACATTAGCAAATGCAAAGGTTTCTGATGTTCTTTCAAAAGAAGGAATCCCTGTAGCGCTGAATGGCTTTGCTTTATATGGTAAGAGTAAATGTTTAATCCATTGTTTATTCCATGTCACATGGCTTATTCTGTCATTATGTGTTATGTATCTGGTGTAGTTGGTGTGGATATATGTGGATAAGAGCTGTTTAGCTTTTCCTTTCAGAACAAAAGACCCTGACCACGTTGCTGGGTACAATCTATCCTCAGCAAAGGGTGACACTGAACTGTCAGCAGACTGTTGCGGGAACAGTAATGTGGAAAGTAAATGAGAAAGACGCAGACAGCACAAAATACACCTTTGAGAATAATAGTCGCACTTTGATTGTGCAAAGCGCCAGTGTAATGTACAGTGGTGAGTTACATGAGTACATAGCTTTCATTTTTGTGTGCTTACATTGTGCTGGTTTGGTGAGATTTAATAAATACACAATGTTTGCGTGAATTACTGTGGCCTGTCATTACATCATTGCTGCTCCTGCTGTATGCATTTGTAGCCTTATTGCAGCCAGAATTCTGTACTCGTACAGAACCAAAGAGCTCTGAACCATTTCACACGCTTTATTCATCCATCAATTCCCGGTGTACAAAATTAAGTCCCGTCCTGTTTGTTTTTCTCACTTGTTTCATTTGGAATCATGTCAAAATACAGAAACAAATGTACACTGGCAAAACAACAATGGATAATACTGATGCAGTGTAAAGCATATACTAGAGACTAGCAGTTATGTAGCAATTCCATTTCAAACGTAGGTAATCATAGATAAACATTTGCCTTAAAGCTGCAATCTGTAACTTTTGGTTAAAAAGAACAAAAATCAGTTTGTGAGTTCATGACAGATCAGTGTTCAACACATTCTTCTTACGTTGATTTGCAATGGTAAGTTTATAATAACGATTTCATTTAGATTTAATTTGTGGGAAATGTCTGTCTGTAAACAGAAAGGAAATCTGGCTACTATATTGCATGTCCATGTACAGTAGACGGTGCAGCGTTTGTATCTTCTTACAGCAGTTGTTTAGAATTTAAACTTATCCACGATAAGAAAATAACTCTGCAAGTAACCTGCAATTTTATGTTTCAAACAGAGATGGCGGTAGAGAGGCTAAATGAATGCAAAGAAAAATCTAACCGAAAATGAGTTAGCTTTGTAAAATAAATAATGACTTTGTATTCTGTATTTTTTTCCACTTGTAGGCAGATATTCATGCGTCATACAAACTACTTCAATACCTTACATTCAGTGGCAAGATATTGTTGTCAAATCACAACCCAGCATCACTGTGGGTGATAGTGCACGAGTTTTTCCATGTGATGGACATTCTGTTGAACTGAAATGCTGTGTTAGCACAGGATACAATATTGAGTGGGTTCTGAATGACAAAGTGCAAGCATCAGGTAGACAGATGCAATTTTATAAATGTAATTGAACATGCAATATTTACAAGAAGTAAATAAATAAATAAATGCATTTTATTTACAGTAAATCTATTTCACTGTTTTCAATTAGTGCCATTCGGAGATTGTATCACTTTAAACCATCAAATCCAAAGTGGAGATTGTAACGATAAAACCTTTACATGTCAACTCAAAGATCTTCCGCAGCTGCTTGGGTACAGCTATAGCAAGAGCAGTGTCACAATAAAGACAAGCACAGATGGTAAGTCTGCAGTTTCCCATTCTTCACTTACTGCAGAAGAAACATCCTTCTTTACTTGTTTCATATACTCAGTGAGTTTAGCTTGACTACCATCTAGTGTGTTAGCGTGAACTTGTTCTTCACCACAGCTGAATTGTACCAAGTGTAATATGATAGTCAGCATGTGTATATTCATATATTAGCAAATAAAGTGTAGAAATGAACTGATGAATTGATGTTTTGGTGATTTGTGGCACTCAATTAAATACTTCTCAACTCCAGAATTTGATTGTTATGATAATGTACTTGGATCTGGAAAAATAGACGAGACAACTGAAGGAACCTGTAATAGTGACAAGGAAGGAAACATAATCTATAAATGTGAAACAGGGGGTTGGAAACAAATGAAAGACAACTGTGTTCTCAAGGTCATAAAGAACCTTGAAAGCCAAGCTCAGGTAATCTACTGATGATGTATTTGTTGTCTGATGTATTAACTGTCTATTAGTTTCTAATATCAAAACGTTTGTTCTTTGTTATATAGACTTTGGGTGTGAATGAGGTTCCAGGGTTCATGACGAACCTCAGTAATGCTGTAGAGCAGAATGATGCTGTAATAACACAATCTGCTGTGACTGTCAAATCAGTTGTTGAAATACTCGCCATAATTGCCGATTTGTCACAAAAAATAACCATCGATAGACCTGTTATGGAGGTACAGTCTCAGTTTTACATTACGCAATAAACCTGTTATAGAAGTAAATATATTATATTGTATTGTATTATATGTACAAATTGTAAATATATTTTTTTACATTTACAGAGTTTTCTAAAAACAGTGGACATCATTGTGTCAGACAATTCCAGTACAACATGGACAAATCTGAACAGTGACAGCACAACAGGAAACACCAGCGTTAAACTTCTGCGGTCTATTGAGAATATAAGTGAGCGTCTCTCAGATTCGTTTGCAATCAATAAAACATCGATTCAGCTGAACAGAACTACAGTTGAAAACTCATTTCATGAAACATCTCAACTGCCAAACTCAACCACACAGATTGTGATACCAAATGTTTCTAAACCGACCACCATAACTGTTATTTTCTTCACAAATCTTGACAATGTTTTGCCTGCTCGAAATTCTTCCAATAATGACAGCAGGACATCAGGAAACAGCATTAATGGAGATGTGGTGGTTGTTAAAGTTAACCCAACAATTAATAACGTCTCATTTACTTTTGACCTCTCAAATACATCTTTGGGAAATCCTCAGTGTGTCTTTTGGAACTTTGATCTCAATTATTGGGATTCCACCGGATGTGAAGTCAAACTCTCAGGGAATGAAGCGGACAAGATTACATGTGAATGCAACCACACAACCTCATTTTCAATCCTGATGTCACCATATGTAGTTAATCACCCTGCATTAGCCTATATAACATACATCGGTGTAGCTATTTCAATGGCCAGCCTGGTTCTGTGCCTCATTATTGAGATGATTGTGTGGAAGTCAATACGAAGAAACGACACGGCATACATGCGTCATGTCTCAATAGTCAACGTCGCCTTGTCACTGCTGATTGCAGATATCTGTTTTATTATTGGTGCTTCTGTTGCAAATCCAGGAGCGTCCACACCAGTGAATTCCTGCAGTACAGCAGTTTTCTTCATGCACTTTTTTTATCTGGCTGTTTTCTTCTGGATGTTAATTTCAGCACTTTTGCTCCTTTACCGCACCACCATGGTTCTGTCTCAAATGTCAAGAACTAAAATGATGGTCATCGCCTTCACTGTTGGTTATTGTGCACCTTTGCTCATCGCAGTTATTACTGTTGCATCGACAGCTGGAGCTGGAAGATATATTTGGACAACAGATGCGTGTTGGCTGAACTGGCACGAGTCTAAGGCCCTGCTGGCATTCGTGATTCCGGCTCTGACTATTGTCGCTTTTAACCTCCTGGTTTTGATGGTGGTCTTGTGTAAGATGATAAGGAGAGGGGTTGGTGCTTCATCTCAGCCAGATGAGAATCATGTTCTGAAGGTCATTGTCAGATGTGTGGCTATTCTCACTCCAATCTTTGGTCTGACGTGGGGGTTTGGTATTGGAACTATGGTGTCACCTGACATTGGCATTCATGTGGTGTTTACAATCCTCAATTCATTTCAGGTACATTTTCTGTTATAACTCACAGCTTTTCATTTATGTTACATCTTGTGTATTTTTCAATAACACTTTAATGTAATTACAGGACTTTCAAACGAAACAGTATCTGGTTCCCCTCATATATCTGTAACTCTTCTTTTAATAGGGGTTCTTTGTTTTGGTGTTTGGAGTGCTTTTGGACAGTAAGGTATGACTGTATTCTGTTACTTTGTGTACCGTGACAGATAGCTGTGATTGCCAAATGGTTTCTGCTCATGTACAAAGCACTTTAGTTTTAGTTTATTGTACTGCAAATGGTATGATAATCACAACATTGCATTTAGCCCACAGACCGGCCATTTTATGCTGCATTGTCGTATATCAAATCAAATATTTAACCTGTTCCACCTCTTGTATCAAATGTCAAACTTATTCTTTAAATCGTACATTACAAAGTTTAAATTATGACTAATGTGTAACGGTAAGTGCTGCTCATGGTGTTTAAAATGCAGATATTTTGTTAACTGAGCTGTAAGTTCTGCTTTTCTCTTTGGTTTCAGGTGCGTGAGGCCGTGGCAGGAAGACTGTCACTGAAGAACCTCAGTTCCGGTCGTACCAGGGTAAATACTGTTATATAAAACACACTGCACACATCTGTGATGCCTCACTTAACATTATTCCTACTGTAACTGAAATGTAAAACAACTGTAATGTTGACACCCCTGAATTACAGAGTACAACAGCAGGACCATCTTCAAGTGGCCCAGGTTTCTTTCAGAGGATACGAAGAAGAAGTAAGTCAATTGTGTGTTTGTGTGTGTGTATGGGCTGCCTTATGCTTGTGTTCTTGTATTCTTCATGTGTAAGTCACTTTGGATAAAAGTGTCTTAAGTAACACAACCAACACAACCATTTGCAGATGTGTACAACACGTCTGATCCCAGCGGACCTACATCCTCCAACCACTTCAGCGCTTCAGATACCTGAATACTCCACTTCTGCTGAAAGTCTTTCCTCTGCTGTGTGCATGTGTAATCTGCATCATCTTCTGTTACTGTTTCTAGAAGAAGTATTTTATTGTTCCGCCATACTGTAAAATTTGTGTTACAGTTAGCAGATTTGATGCTGTTTTGTGCAATATACACATATAGATCAGTGGTGTTAGTGGTTATGGTATATGTGGTAGGTTTGGATGTACTTTTAATTTGTAGAGGTGTTTCTCAGGATAGATTAACTTTTGAACAAGAATCACATCAGGGTTTTGTAGGATCATTTATTTTTTAATGATGGGTACTAAATGTCTAATAACAAAATTGTGCTTTTACTCAATACTCTGAGTGACATTTGTTTTTAGTTTAAATGTAATGTTTTTAGCCAGTAGTTAAGCGCCAGTTGCTTTTATGACAGAGGACAATTTTAATAAAGAAACTGCCAAAAAGGATATAGAATAGAATATAAATAAAAATCATTTATTTGATCTTTTTTATTATTATTAACTTATTATTCTGTCTTATTATTATTCCGTCTTTACAGTGAGGGTATTGTTCTGTAAAGTTTAAAAGCAAAGTGTGCTACTTTAAATGTATTTCTCAGGCTGGAGAATCATTTACAGTACACGACTAGTAGTTACATTACAGTAACGTTAGTAGTTTTACATTAGCAGTACATTAGTAATTGTAGTTACTGTAGCCCTGTCCAGGCATACTCGAAAGACATCCTCATTGAATTTCTTCCTTTACACATGTGTAATGGTTTGAGGTGTTTTGCATTTAGACAAATAAACTGTATATTAAAAATGGCTTTAAACCTTTCACAAATTATTTTTTCTCTGACCTGGACAATTAACTACAAGATAAAAAGTACCAAATGCATGTTAAAAGTAGTAATTTAATAATACCCGTGGAATCACATGTAAATTAGAAAATTACTAGATCTGGGTTACATTGAAAATTTAAGTTGGAAGTTTAGCTAGAGGCTTTGTTTGTTAAAACAGTTTGTTTATGTCTAACAGTAAAATCCACTTAAAGGAATTTAAAGCACTACAAAAATTATGTGGACAAAATATTTCAAATTTGTCATATGTGCAAGATATCAGTGACAATTTTAACATTGTTTGATGTGAGGCTCAGGCATTTACCAGGTAAAATATAAAATTTACATAAAAATTTAAGGGGTAAAAAAATATATGTGTGCAGTATGCCTTTAAAGAACAGATGCTCATTGTATATGGGGGAATTGTGCATGAGAGATTACAGTGTAAGTCATTAGTGAGATGCACACAAAAAGAGGAGAGGGCTGCGAATGCAACCCTGTGGAGCTCCCATGCCCAGTCAGTGGAGGAGAAGCAGTTACCAACACTCACCACTTGGGGTCTACTCATCTGAAAGTCCAAACTCCGGTGGCATAGATGAGTGATGCCAAGTCTTTGAACTTTGTGATTAGTTTGGTTGGGATGATGGTATTGAAAGCAGAGCTTTTGATGAACAACATTCTTACATGTTTTTCTTGTCTAGCTGTGTGAGAGCATTGTGTCACTAGAGCAATAGCATCGTCTGTCAATCTGTTTTTCTGGTATGCAAAAACAGAGAGGACCCAAAGAAGTAAGTCTCTATAAAAACTAATATAATGTAATATATATGCTATTGTTTAATGTTGTATTTCAAACAAACTGATGACCCATGCTGGCAAAATAAGTAACACATTTTCAAAAATGGGTCATTTTGTCATTTGTAATTTTCACATGCTCTATTAAAAGTTTTTGTATGATTAGTTGGAATTGGACAAAAAATGAATGAGCTACACATCTGAAGCACCAGTCGTCGAGAAGAGAGCAGAAAAAAGAGTTTTTCATGGATTAAAACAAAGGAAAGATTTAGGAAGGATAAACATTTAAAGATGATTTTAGATGTTTAACTTTTATTTGCAAAACTGAGATCACAAATCAAAATTTGTAATTAGCCCATGCTCATTACTTATTTTGCCAGCATGGGTTTCACACACACGTGAACGTGTGCTGTTTCCTGAGTAACATACAACACACTATTGCAGATGTGTAACACTGAGGGCAGCACTTCCTCTGCATCTTCATGTAGCAGTTTCAGTGTCCCAGATACTGACAACTGTATTAACAGAGCTGCAATCTCTGTTACTGGTTACTGTACAATGACTGGTAGATTTGGTAATTTTTGGTATTTTGGTATAATTTTGGATTTTGGTATACTGGCTGAGTACAGTAGATAGTGCTGTATATGTGGAACCACTTTTTTATAGGAGACTGCGGCTAGTTTTTAGTCTATTTCCCATGGTAGAGTTAAGGTTAATTTCAACATATGCACTTTAAATTCTTTGGTGTCATGAAGTAACAATTTATTAATGCAGGTTAATGTTCATTTATAAATATACTATTGTTTATTGTTAACTGATGCCACTATACATTCAGGATACATGGTAAATAACATACTCAATGTATGTTGATGTACACCGACATCCTGTACAACAACAGTCATTCACACAAACATGAAACATTTGTCACAACCAATTGGTTGTCATGTTGTTGTAATTTATATGACTTCCTATTGTGATCCGAACTGAGTCAGTGATCAGGATAGTCTAAACCAACTGTTGTTATAATCTAGTTAAGTCCAATTCACAGATTTGTGAACTGGATGATCTGGTTTATTAAAATGAATGAAATTCTTCTGGCTGCTTTGTGTTGCTGCAGATTGCTTTAATGTGAAAGTACTTAACAGAACACTGGAACAACATTCTGTAGATACTGATACAAAAGTCAAAAGTGCCTGTAAGTATTGATTACATGGCTCATTGGGTGTGTTTAGCTTTATTTGTATGCATAACTAATATATATGTTTGAATTGTGTATGCCTGTGACGCAATGACATCTCTATATGACATCACAACATTTGTTCTGATGTCATAAATATTAAAAGATATTTTATGTGAATCGTGTAATGGTAAGAGCTTTATTTAAACACTGCTCAGAGTGACTTTTGATAGAGCATACACATGTCAGACAAATCTGAGACATTTAGATAAAAACTGAACTGAACAAGATCGTTTTCATTTTCAGAGTGTCATTTTGTTGTATAATCCACACGCTTTTCCTCATGTTGCAGTCCAAACATATTACTTCAGTTGATGGTGTACGACCCTTATTTCTGTTAATAATAAACAGCATGCATTTCACAATATTCTGCCGTGTTAACCAGTGGTTATAGGACGAGCATCAGTTAACTTAGTGAGTCATGCATAACAAATAAGAAACATTTTTTATTATAATTAGAGAACACTCCCTTTCTCGTATGTGAATAAAGGCAGGTGTGTACAGATGTGTGTGCACAAGAAGGAAATATATATTTTTTATATTATCTTCCAAAAAATTGTTGATCTGCCCAGGAGAACATGAACAATGCAGGGAGAAATCAACCAGTCTGGTAGGTAACCTACAAAAGCTTTAAACAAGAATGTTAAAGTCTCAGACCCACAGAAGCTAATCAGCATATTGATGGTGTCACTTCAAAACTGTTTTACCAGGTAAGAAATCAGTGTTTCTTCTTTAAATTGTTTATATATATATATATATATATATATGAGCTTGAAACTATCGTCTGACACTCTGAACTGTAATGTGATGTTTAGTGTCCAGCCAGTAGCACAAAGGAAATGTTTACTGTAAAATGTTTATTGTAACATGTTTACTGTAAATTGTTACACTGGGTCATGTTGTGTCAAGCAGTAACTCAGATGTTAATTTTTTTAATCTTCACAGCTGTAGTGAAGGATTAATGAGTTCACTTAAATGATTATTAAAGGGTTAATGGTTTATCAAGCATCTTCTGTTCATAACATTAGCATTATTGATTTAAACTCAGCAGTTTGTGTGAAGATTTGTTTCTTTGTTTTTATGTGCACATATGTTTGCACAAAAAAGGATGTACTGTACATTTACTATAATTTTATACAGTAACAATCAAACAACCATAGCACAACTGTATACTGTCATGCTGTAGTGAACATGGCAAGGAGATTACTTGATTATTGCGTTACAATAATCTCTTGTATATTTACAGATTATACATTTAATCCACGTCCCTAAATTTTAGTGGACAACAGGCATTCCAAGCGTGCTGTTATAGAAGTATAACAGCACTGGGACATTTTCCTCAGCAATCTGAAACAACACAACCGCAAAGTTCTTCATTTCTTCACTGGTCATGTCACGGCAGAGTCAGGTACACACACATGCTCAGTCATGTCCTCTCTCTGCCACTCTTATACATGTTCTGTCTCCCTGTTACTCCAGTAACTCCAGTATGGTGAGTTCTGTGGTGTAAGACATTCATGCCACATAAAAGAGGGTTTCTGGGGCACTCCTTATTTTTGTGAGATTTTCCTTACTGTTGGCAGTTGCACTGCTAAGCAACTAAAACAGTATTGTGGACATCACATAATTACAGTTAATAAGGCCACATTTCTCATGTGATATCCCTTATGAACTGTCACAGTGTAAAGTCTCCAATATTCTCCAATTTTTTAAAATCACTTTGGTGCAATTTTCACAAGAAAGTGGTACATTTTCAAAATTCTTAATACGAGTAATCTCATAACAGATCATCAAAAATGTGTTTTTTCTAACATTTCAGTGTATTTTAAAGTGTGTTAGTATGAAACACAAAATCACAAAGTATCCAGTTCACATAATGTTTCATCTATATAAACTTTACATGCACAGTAACTGAATAGGTCTCACCAAAGAGGTGCAGCTCAGATGAACACAGGCAGAGGGCAACATACAAAAACAATGTTTGATGTATTCTTAGATCATGTTTATCTTGTTGTTTAAACCTGTTTTTATTAGAGCTTTTGTCACTTTGTTTGGATATTAGTGTAATATCCATTGTGTTGACTGTGTACAGTATTACAGTAACATTTCTCCAGCAATAATGAGGAACTGAAACATGTTTTGCATTGTTTGCCACTGAATGAACTGCTGAGTGTTAAATGTGCTCCTTTGAAAGAAGAACATGCTTTGTGTTCTGATGATGAACCAAATGTGTCACAATGATCTTGTTAACAGATATCCCCATTTCTTGATTTGGAGAAAATAAATTGAAAGTCAAAAAAGGTCCAAGATTCCAGCCAGAGCAAAACCAAATCATCATAATGGAGGCTCACACAACTAATTACTCAATTATTCTACTGCCCCACAATGCCCTGTAATATTGTTATTTTTATATATTTATTTTAATATTTTGCCCTTTTTACAGATGTAACTGAGGAATCTTCATTGGGCACAATTCTCTTGTTCTGAAGAGATACAGCACACGTGATTGAATACTTCAGGGAGGAACATGTCCTGTAAAAGTAAAATCAAACGTAAAATCAAGCTAATTATTTCTGCTTTGCTTAAAACTACTTTTCATGCATAATTCTTTTATTGTACAGATTCAGTTCTGTCTCTTCACATCTGTGAACACCATCAACACCATCAACACTATCAACAGTAGCAACACCATCAACACCATCAACACCATCAACACTATCAACACTATCAACACCATCAACACCATCAACACTATTAACACCATCAACACCATCAACACCAGCAACACCAGCAACACCAGCAACACCATCAACACTATCAACACTATCAACACCATCAACACCAGCAACACCAGCAACACCAGCAACACCATCAACACCAGCAACACCAGCAACACCAGCAACACCATCAACACTATCAACACCATCAACACTATCAACACCATCAACACCAGCAACACTATCAACACCAGCAACACCAGCAACACCATCAACACTATCAACACTATCAACACTATCAACACTATCAACACCAGCAACACCATCAACACTATCAACACCATCAACACTATCAACACCAGCAACACCAGCAACACTATCAACACTATCAACACCAGCAACACTATCAACACCAGCAACACCAGCAACACCATCAACACTATCAACACATCAACATATCAACATATCAAACCAGAACACCATCAACACTATCAACACCATCAACACTATCAACACCATCAACACTATCAACACCAGCAACACTATCAACACTATCAACACCAGCAACACCATCAACACTATCAACACCATCAACACTATCAACAGTAGCAACACCATCAACACTATCAACACCATCAACACTATCAAAAGTAGCAACACCATCAACACCATCAACACCATTAACACCATCAACACTATCAACACTATCAACACCATCAACACTATCAACACCAGCAACACTATCAACACTATCAACACCATTAACACCATTAAACCAACACCACAACAATAACATCAACACACAACACATCAAACAGCAACACTATCAACACCATTAACACCATCAACACTATCAACACCATCAACACTATCAACACTATCAACACCATTAACACCATCAACACTATCAACACCATCAACACTATCAACACCAGCAACACTATCAACACTATCAACACCATTAACACCATTAACACCATCAACACCATCAACACTATCAACACTATCAACACCATCAACACTATCAACACCAGCAACACTATCAACACCATTAACACCATCAACACTATCAACACCATCAACACTATCAACACTATCAACACCATTAACACCATCAACACTATCAACACCATCAACACTATCAACACTATCAACACCAGCAACACTATCAACACTATCAACACCATCAACACCATCAACACTATCAACACCATCAACAGTAGCAACACCATCAACACCATTAACACCATCAACACCATTAACACCATCAACACCATCAACACTATCAACACTATCAACACCATCAACACTATCAACACTATCAACACTATCAACACCATCAACACCATCAACACCATCAACACTATCAACACTATCAACACCATCAACACCATCAACACCATCAACACCATCAACACCATCAACACTATCAACACCATTAACACCATCAACACTATCAACACCAGCAACACTATCAACACTATCAACACTATCAACACTATCAACACCATCAACAGTAGCAACACCATCAACACCATTAACACCATCAACACCATTAACACCATCAACACCATCAACACTATCAACACCATCAATACTATCAACACCATCAACACCATCAACACTATCAACACTATCAACACCATCAACACCATCAACAGTATCAACACTATTAACACCATCAACACCATCAACACTATCAACAGTATCAACAGTAGCTCATGGAGTGAATTTGCGTTCTGTTCAGACTATTGACTGTATTAAACTTAAATGCAGCCCTGCAGTTCATTTGTCTTCTGATCACAGAGCTTTAGTTTCAGAATCAAGTTCTGATGAATGTTTCTGATTATAAAAGACGGTCATTTTATTTCCATGTACAGGACAAATATTAAAGCACATTTTTAAATTTACTGTGACCGTCCTGCTTACCCATGTGTGTGAGGTGAAAACAGATGATT
This sequence comes from Chromobotia macracanthus, assembly GCA_036877525.1. Classification (NCBI taxonomy): domain Eukaryota; kingdom Metazoa; phylum Chordata; class Actinopteri; order Cypriniformes; family Botiidae; genus Chromobotia; species Chromobotia macracanthus. The sequence continues at coordinate 1,971,633 of JAZGTH010000078.1, read as the reverse complement.
TCCCTGAATCATGCATGACTTCACAGGTGAGATTTATTCATACAGATGAGGTTTATTCAGGTTTATTTTTACTGCTGTTATATATTTGTGTGAATAACAACAATCATTTTCAACATTATATACTGTATATATATATTTTGATGAGCACTGTCACTTCACGTGATAAACTTAAATTAATAAATTAATAATTTTTTTTAAATATTTGATTTCAGTTTAGCAACACGGATGAATCACTGCATCACATCAGACACAAGCGTGCAGGTCTGATTCATGTCCTACACACTGTCTTTATTTTTGTGTGATGTTACAATATTCGTAGTGTTTGTTTATGTATGGTATACTGTATATAACATTGTATATGAAATTACACTCTGTTGCAGAAAGTGACTATTTCACAGACTCACTCATAGATAATTTGGTTGAAATTGAGTTCAACACATCAAGTCTCTTTGTGATTGATGAGATAAAGAGACTTCAGGGGAACTTTGTAATTCATGGCGATGCCGTTGAAGATATAACATTATATGATATTACTGTCACGACAGGTAAATAATATCACATCTTGTATTTCCGTCTGAATGCAAATACAGTCGTGACTTCACAGTCTTACATCACACATCTGTTCAATATTGTTTCATTTCTCAGTGTGTAATTTAAGTGACACTGGTTACCAGTGCAAATGTGAGAATCAGTATTTGTGGCCCTGTGACAAGTGTGAGAAATATGGGAGCTGTATCGTCACAACTGACACATGCAGCTGCATCAATGCTAAACCAAATGATGGAAAGTTCTGTCAGCCAAGAAGTGAGATCACAGCATGTGCACAACCACCAACAGGTACGTAAAACATACCAGAAATCCTAAAATTCAGACCACCGCAGGTTTGATCATGGTTACTTATTAAGACTTGAGTTAACTGAATGTGTCAGTCATAGAGGAGCGTGTGATGACATCACTGATGATGCGTGTGATGGAAGCTTTCTTGTCCTTTAACTCCTCCTGCATGCAGGATTAATAAAGTGAATGTATTTCAGCTAGTGACTGAACAGTTAACTGTACACAGACAACCAGCTTTCATCTCAATCTTAACGTCTAATACTTAAGAACAGTAATAAGAAATACTGAATGTTGTGAAAATTCTCCTCAAAGAACCTACTGGTTTATCGGGCAGTCCACACATTTGTGGGTTGTTTGATTGTCAGGAAGAAGCTGTTTTGGTATGACTGTCTGTCATAGTCCTGAGCACTGTTTCATTCTGTACAATCTGATTCAATGCAAACAGCATGCACAGATGCTAAAGTGAAGACATATTCAGTATTCAGAATATATGCAGTTTGTTTTTAATACTGTGGCACAAAATATGTGTAATATCATAATGTATGAAACAGTTGATAAAAATTACAATAATGGGGCATTTTATACAGTTATTCGAATAATATTCAATAATATTATATTAGCTCAGCTTGGCACGTACTAATTTTACACATCATTTTGTTAGTTAGTTGTTTGTCGTTTTTGGAAACAAAGATCATGGTATATAATGTTTATATATTACGATGATATAATAATGCAATACACACACACATTATAATAATATTATGTTTTGTTTTGTTTTGTTTTGTTTGAATAATATACAGCTGTGTACGATATAGGTAAGTGTGAGATCACAACATGTAACTTTCTGGTGATCAGGTTGATTATTGTGTGTAACAGAACCGTTTCTTTACAGTTATTAGAATGTCACTGAGAATAAACAAAACCTTTGATACGAGTCTTACCAAACCTGATCACAAGAATTACAAAGTTAAAGCTGCAAAACTTCAGTCAGCAGTGAGTATTTTCTGTTTATTAAAGTAATATACTGTCTGTGTTTGTTTTCATCAAACATGTTGATTTTTAATAACTGAAACTACTGCAGATATAGCCTGAAGAACCCTATTTAAAAGAGGTTTTGTCTACAGTCCACAGTTATGTATTACACAGTTCTGGTATTACACATTTTTAAAGAATCTGATCATTTTTGCTTTTTACAGATTGATGAGGGTTACAGATCTCTGCCTTACAAACAAGGTTCTGTAAAGGTCATTGGCTTCAGGTAGGATGTCAAATCTAAACTCACACTTACAGGGTCATTCTCAAAATATGAAGAGAAACATACCGGTTGACTTGAGTAATTATAACAAATATTCAATTCAAATAAATGACGTGAATAAAAATAAATAACTATAATATTGTTTTGTAATTTGATTACTCTTAATTTATCCCTTAATTTAGTTGATTGGATTTTATTAATTTTACCAGCATGAAACTTACAGATATTTATGATTTTTACTTGTTTTGTTTTCCCAGATTAAGCGTTTGTATGACTAACATAAAAGAAATATCAAAATAATTGCACTCATTCATGATTTGAGATACTGGTAACGTAATTTTATAAAAACTATCTACAGAATTTGATATAGCTGACAATAGTGTTACAAACCCTTGCTTTCTTTCTGAAATAAGAGAGAAAACAAGTCGTTGTAGATCTGTCAGCTTTAATAGGAAAAAACTGAAGAAAATCCTTTGAAAAACAATTGAGAATGACCCAGTTACAGAATTCATAATCAAAAATTCTCATTCATTTGTATTTTTACATATTTGTTAATAAAGTGCTGTGTGTTTTGCTCTATAGGGCTGGCAGCACTATAGCAGATTACACGATAAATGCCACCAGCCCCAACGTTGATTTTACAACAGCAAACGCACGGATTTCTGACCTTCTCTCAGAAGCAGACATCCCTTTAGCTCCAAATGCTTTTGCTGAAAGTGGTATGAAATACATTCCTAAAACATTCGTTTTGCTTAATTCTATCTTACGCACAAATTTTAATTTTCAGTTTTTCATGTTTCATTCTGTTGCATTATTTTTGTTCTTATTATAAGTTTAAAATAAATTGCTGAAAATGTTGTGTGAACCACAGCGACCATAATTATTATAAGATAAAATGAGCTTTATTGTGTTTGTTCTTTTCAGAGGAAAATATTCTGAACACCAAAAGTAAAATATATCCTCAGCAAAATGTGGAACTCAGCTGTCCACAAACAGAAACTACTGAGGGAACAGTAAAATGGACAGTAAATGAGAAAGATCTTTTACAGAGTGCAAAATACTCCTTTTACGGTAATTCTCTTACTGTAAAAAACGCCAGTGAAAGTGACAGAGGTGAGTCGTGATTTATCAATAAAAACTAATTGTAGATTCTGCTGATCAGAGTCACTGTAAATTCTGTTTTGGTATAATAACAGCATTATGATTAATATTGCATTCTCTGTTCACTGACAGGTAGATACTCATGTATCAGAGAAAGGGCCACTATGCCATACATTCAGTGGCAAAACATAGTTATTGAACCACGTCCCAATATCATAGTGGACACAAGTGAAATAAAGTTTCAGTGTGAAAACCAGATCGTCCTGCTGACCTGCTGTGCAGAAGGTTACTCAGTTGAGTGGGACTGGATTCCTCCTGGTGATAAAGTGAAAGATTCAGGTTGTATATTCAGATTGACGTTATATTCTTAAAAAAATTACCAAGTACAGTTATCATTTTCAGTGCAAAACTGTCATTAATCACCAGTTAGGAGTAATGTACTATGGTAATCTTATGACTTATTCCTCAGTGACAAGAAGTGTAGTGTGAGAGTGATGAAATAGACACATTTTTACTAGTGGACTCTTTTTGTGTGTTATTTAATAATTGTATTTGTCTGTTTTTTGCAATCAGAGCCTGGCTGCATCACATTACAGCATAAAATCTTTAGCGCAAATTGTGAGAAAAATGAAAACTTTACATGCCGACTAAAAAACATGCCAGAATTAGATGCCTTCGATTATAGCAAGAACAGAATCCAAGTTCGCACAGTCAGAGGTAAGTCAGAAATATCTCATTCTCTACATGATTCAGCCACAGGTTTGACTGAACAATCAATAGATTCTCTGTTTTTTGGAAGTGTATTAAATATTTGCAAATTTCAGAGTTTTTCTGTAAAGATGAACTGCTTGGAGTTGGAAACATCGGTGATAGTGTTACGGGGCCCTGTGAAAAAGAGCAGGAAGGCCTGAAAACGTATCAATGTCAAAAAAGTGGTTGGACTGTTATGAAGAACGAGTGTGTTATTAAAGTTATCAAAGACCTTGAAAGGAAATCTGAGGTGATGAATTGATCATACATGCATTAGAGAAAGGGAACAAATGTCTGTTTTTAATGTTCTTTATGTTTCTTCTTTTGTAATGTAGGTCTTGTTTGTTGAGGAGATTCCAGTGTTTCTGGCAAACCTCAGTCACACCACCAAGCTGAAAAATGCTGATATTACCCAATCTGCTGCCACCATCCAAACAATTGTTAAGATACTTGCTAAAATTGCCAGTATCTCACAAACTATCACCATTGATAAACTTGTGATGGAGGTGTGTATGTTCAGAGTATAGCACACTATAACATATGAGCTTAATTATGCTCATTTATTATTATAACTTCATTAAAGTTTAAAAAGTAAAGTTTACTTTATATCACTTCATTATATAGGCTAATTAATTATGTTGGCTTGTTAACCACTGCTTATAATTGTACATCCTCTGGATTGTGCTGATCTGAGTTTTGGATTTATTTTCAGGATTTTCTTAAAACTGTGGACATCATTGTATCTGATAACACCGTCACATCATGGCGAGATTTAAACAATAACAGAAGGACAGAAAACACCAGCACTGAACTTCTGAGAGCTATTGAGAATTTCAGTGACCGTCTCTCAGAAGACAATTACATGCTTAACGAATCATCCATTCAGCTGAACAGAACTACAACTGAAAACTCATTCATCGGAACGTCTCTACTACCAAACTCAGCTACCCAGATTGTGATACCAAATGTGGTTAAACCGACCCTCATAACCATTATTGTCTTTACAAATCTTGACCATGTTCTACCTACCCATAATAATACTAATAACAGAAGAAAATCAGAAAACAGCATTAATGGAGATGTGGTGGTTGTTAAAGTTAACCCAACAATTAATAACGTCTCATTTACTTTTGACCTCTCAAATACATCTTTGGGAAATCCTCAGTGTGTCTTTTGGAACTTTGATCTCAATTATTGGGATTCCACCGGATGTGAAGTCAAACTCTCAGGGAATGAAGCGGACAAGATTAAATGTGAATGCAACCACACAACCTCATTTTCAATCCTGATGTCACCAATTGCAGTTATTCACCTTGTCTTAGACTATATAACATACATCGGTGTAGCTATTTCAATAGCCAGCCTGGTTCTGTGCCTCATTATTGAGATGATTGTGTGGAAGTCAATACGAAGAAATGACACGGCATACATGCGTCATGTCTCAATAGTCAACGTCGCCTTGTCACTGCTGATTGCAGATATCTGTTTTATTATTGGTGCTTTCTTTGTAAATCCAGGAAAACATAAAGCAGAGAAAGCCTGCAATGCAACAGTTTTCTTCATGCACTTTTTTTATCTGGCTGTTTTCTTCTGGATGTTAAATTTTGCACTTTTGCTCCTTTACCGCACCACCATGGTTCTGTCTCAAATGTCAAGAACTAAAATGATGGTCATCGCCTTCACTGTTGGTTATTGTGCACCTTTGCTCATCGCAGTTATTACTGTTGCATTGACAGCTGGAGCTGGAAGATATATTTGGACAAGAGATGCGTGTTGGCTGAACTGGCACGAGTCTAAGGCCATGCTGGCATTCGTGATTCCGGCTCTGACTATTGTCGCTTTTAACCTCCTGGTTTTGATGGTGGTCTTGTGTAAGATGATAAGGAGAGGGGTTGGTGCTTCATCTCAGCCAGATGAGAAACATGTTCTGAAGGTCATTGTCAGATGTGTGGCTATTCTCACTCCAATCTTTGGTCTGACGTGGGGGTTTGGTATTGGAACTATGGTGTCACCTGACATTGGCATTCATGTGGTGTTTACAATCCTCAATTCATTTCAGGTACATTTTCTGTTATAACTCACAGCTTTTCATTTATGTTACATCTTGTGTATTTTTCAATAACACTTTAATGCAATTACAGGACTTTCAAACGAAACAGTATCTGGTTCCCCTCATATATCTGTAACTCTTCTTTTAATAGGGGTTCTTTGTTTTGGTGTTTGGAGTGCTTTTGGACAGTAAGGTATGACTGTATTCTGTTACTTTGTGTACCGTGACAGATAGCTGTGATATTTATACACATTCAGACGGAGTACAGAGCCACGATGTACTGTAAATTATGTCATACAAATACAATCCACATATACGACATTGTCAAACTTCAAATGAAATATTTTACCTGTTGTACCACCTCTCATATTAAATCCAACAATTAAATAATACAACTTATTCCATGCACCATATATTACAAAGTTTAAAATATGACTAATGTGTAACGGTAAGTGCTGCTCATGGTGTTTAAAATGCAGATATTTTGTTAACTGGGCTGTAAGTTCTGCTTTTCTCTTTGGTTTCAGGTGCGTGAGGCCGTGGCAGGAAGACTGTCACTGAAGAACCTCAGTTCCAGCCCCACCAAAGTAAATGACATTATATAAAACACACTGCACACATCTGTGATCCCTTTCTCTACATCAGTCCTAAATAATTCTTCTCCTGATTCGGGGGTTCTCAAAATGGGGTTCAGAGAACCCTGGTGGCCTGCAATCCAGAAGACCAGGAAATAATAATTAGCTGTAAATGCTAAAATTGTGTTGCATTATTAGAGCACTCAATGACACCTTAAACTGGTTTAAACGTTTAGGTTTATTACCTTTAATTCCAGTCTTGCTACTGTTGATTTAATGAAAGTTTTAAGTTACAGAATTACTTAAGAATTCATTTTTTCCTAATTACAGAGTACTAATGCAGGAACATCTAGTGGACTGGGTTTCCTGGAAAGGCTGCGGAGGAGAAGTAAGTAAATGATTTCAATCTCAAAACATTTACAGTACACACTGTAGAACAACAGGACGCATCATTGTGTCTGTCTGCTAAATGAATCAATGTACTGTACATGTAAATGAACAGTTCTTGAGTAACATGTTACCGACTATTTACAGATGTGTACAACACGTCTGATCCCAGAACATCTGCGACGTCTAACAGCTCCAGTGCCTCAAATATGAATAAGTAATTTAACTCCTAAAGCTTCTGTATTACTGCAGCTTTATTAACAACATGTCAGTGCCGTTTCTGTTGCTGTTTTTAGGATAAAATGTTTGAATGTTCTGAGATTATAAAAATAGGTTTACACTTTGTAGATGTGATATGTTGTGATGTAACACAATAATGGCTGGTATGTTTATTGTGACAGCATGTTTATTTAAGGGGAGTGGGAGCAGTCACTGTTTTTTTTACTTTTGTGAATATTTCTTATAGGTGGTTCATTTATTACAGTCACTGTGAGTAGTTGCACAAAGCTTTTCCACCATTTATAACCCACAAACAATGATGGTCTTCAGTAGTTTAATTAACAGCTACAGCACAAATATGATGATATTACGTAACATGTCGTCAAAAGCAGGAAGTAAAAACATTCTGTTTGTGTTATTTACAAATCTTTTAGAATAAGTGTCTAATTTGACCCCTTACTGCTTTTACCAATAATATATGTCTTTAGTTTTCATTTATTTTGTCTTCTCAGTAGCACACAGCTGACTTATTCTTGTGCTTCATTAATTGGCCCTTAATAACTGGGCCCAAATGACATGAGGGTGCGTAAATAAACCACTTGTTTTTATAATCTGGTTAAGTCCAATTGAGGAACCAATAACACTAGATTTGTGAACTGGATGATCTGGTTTATTCAAATGAATGAATACAATTCTGGCTGCTTTGTGTTGCTGCAGATTGCTTTAATGTGAAAGTACTTAACAGAACACTGGAACAACATTCTGTAGATACTGAATCTTTTGTACTTCTGCAGGTAAATGTCCTGCTTCATGCTGCTAAGCTACATGGGCTGTACAGTGTTGTTTTGTGGTTATTTGTTCCCGCCATACGGAGCATTCCTGCTTTTTTCCTGCTATGTGTTGGCTTGTTGTGCTGTGACATAAGAGATGAATAAACAACAGAAGACTGAATTCAGAAACTGAACTGAAGATGATTCTCTTGTGTGTTTGCTGGTGACATACAATGACATCTGGACAGCACACCACAAGCTATTCTCTGTCACCACTGAAATATTTAGTTATATAATGAATTCCTCCTCCATATGAATTACAATCAATTCATCCATTGATTGTAATGCTCTGTCATCACAGGACCCAGATCAGTTACCCCTGTAAAGCCACTGGTTATAAGCTATTTAATGTTCATGAGTAACTTTGAATAAGGAGAGTCATACATAAATTGAAAACTATTTTTTAAATTACACTCCCTTTCTTTTATGTAAACAAGAAGTTAGGTGTGTACAAGTGCGTAAGAAGGAAATACATTTTCTTTTCTCATGAATATGTTGCTCAGCCCAGTAAAGTTGACCAAAATAACAAGAACACTGCAGAGAGAAACTAACTAGTCTGGAAGGTAACCTACTAGTTTAGAAGGTAACCTACAAAAAGCTCTATTAATGTGGTGAGAAGGATCATTTGACAAGAACGGTAAAATATACATGGTGAATATTAAATATCAATGGTGTCACTTCAGAACTGTTTTACCAGGTAAGAAATTACTGTGTTTCTTTTTTGAATTGTTAATATAAATCACTATAAACTATCGTCTGACATTCTGAACTGTAATGTGATGTTTAGTGATGTTTAGTGTCCAGCCAGTAGCACAAAGGAAATGTTTACTGTAAAATGTTTATTGTAACGTTTACTGTAAATTGTTACACTGGGTCATGTTGTGTCAAGCAGTAACTCAGATGTTAATTTTTTAAATAATTTTTAATAATTTAATAATTATTAAAGGGTTAATGGTTTATCAAGCATCTTCTGTTCATAACATAAGTATTATTGATTTAAGCTCAGCAGTTTGTGTCAAGGCTGTTTGTTTCTTTGTTTTTATGTGCACATATGTTTGCACAAAAAGGAAATGCCCTATACTCACTGTAATTTTTGAGCAACAATTTCGAACAACCATAGCACAACTGTATACTGTGATATTGGAAAAGAATTTACTGTAATGTACTGTAGTGTTGTGTTAGTCACAGTAAAAAATGGTGTGTGCATTACAATAATCTCTTGTATATTTACTGATAGATTCAACAGATCCAAAGGCTCAGGTCCAGTTCACTAAGCCTTGCATTCGGCCTCACTAAACTCCTTTTTAGAGAAATAATTTTGTTTGTTACTCAAAGACAGTCAACTGTTGAGTTAAACTCAACTCACTTCAACTCAGCCACAGGTCAGATTCAGATACGGAGGGAAGAAGAGCAGGCAGGAGTTGAAGTGATGATGGAATAACATGAGCAGAGTTTATTGACTAATCTGTGTTCTGACTTTATCTGACCAGCACAAGTTCAGTTAGTGTTATTATATCAGAGACGGTGGAAAATTACTGCTTCACAACGCTGACCTGTGACGCTACTGAAAACCTACAGAGGGGGACCATTCCCTTATCTCTGCTTATCTCTACAATACAAACCCAACACAAGATTAAACGGCTTTAACTTAAGCAATGTAGAACAGAATAAAAAGGTGAAATGAAAAGTAAAGAATAATAAGGGTAAGAAAATAAGAAATGAAAAACAACACAGATGTATGTCTATACACTCCAGTCAGAATTTCACTAATCTCTCATATTGTACACACACACACACATGCAAATTGCTGTCATTCTCTTATATACGTCCTGTCTTGTTACACCAGTACTGTTAGTTCTGTGGTGCCACATTCAAGAGGGGTTTTGAGAGACTCCTTGTTTTGTCCTTGCTTATTTTCATATTTTCTGTTGTTGGCTGTACTGTTCCAGTAACTAAAACATTATAGTATGGACGTCACACTGATGTTACATTTCAGAGTGTTTTTGTAAGCTAAAATTATAATTGTTTCTATTATCCTAGTTCTATAACAATATTATAGTTATAATCAGATTATAACCAGAAAGTGATGTGTAAATTGTATACATTTTAAAAGGTCCCTTTTAAGGTCCCTTCATTTTAAAAGAACACTAATCATAATAATGGTGACACCAAACGTAACTATTTATTTGAATAATAAATATTTACTGCAATATTTTTACAGATGTAACTGAGGAATCTTCATTGGGCACAATTCTCTTGTTCTGAAGAGATACAGCACACGTGACTTGAATACTTCAGGGAGGAACATGGCCTGTAAAAGTAAAATCAATTATTTTTTGCTCTTATTTAAATTTTTTAAATGAAATTTTTTGCTCCTGCATATATGTAATTCTTGATTTGATAGAACCAGTGATACTCAGTCGGTTCTCTGTAATCTGTTCCTGCTGTGTTTGGTAATGACCTTGTCATTTGTAAATGATGTTTGGCATCTAGTGCAGCTGGTTTAGGTGTGTTTGAGTGGAAGTAAATAAATTCTGTCAGATTGTAATTGACAGTTTGGAAGGTTTCCCTCTTTATGGTGACGTTCATGTGTGTTAACCTCATAAACAAAATCATTGTAAAGTGACTCAACACTAGCAACACCATCAACACCAGCAACACTATCAACACTATCAACACCAGAAACACTATCAACACTAGCAACACCATCAACACCAGCAACACTATCAACACCATCAACACCAGAAACACCATCAACACTAGCAACACCATCAACACCAGCAACACTATCAACACTATCAACACCAGCAACACCATCAACACCATCAACACTATCAACACCATCAACACTATCAACACTATCAACACCATTAACACCATCAACACCATCAACACTATCAACACCATCAACACTATCAACACCATTAACACCATCAACACCATCAACACCATCAACACTATCAACACTAGCAACACCATCAACACCAGCAACACTATCAACACTATCAACACCATCAACACTATCAACACCATCAACACTATCAACACTATCAACACTATCAACACCATTAACACCATCAACACCATCAACACTATCAACACCATCAACACTATCAACACCATCAACACCATCAACACCATCAACACTATCAACACCATCAACACCATCAACACTATCAACACCATCAACACCATTAACACTATCAACACTATCAACCCCAATCAACACCATCAACACCAGCAACACCAGCAACACTATCAACACCATCAACACCATCAACACCATCAACACTATCAACACCATTAACACCATCAACACCATCAACACTATCAACACCATCAACACTATCAACACCATCAACACTATCAACACCATTAACACCATCAACACCATCAACACTATCAACACTATCAACACTATCAACACCATTAACACCATCAACACCATCAACACCATCAACACTATCAACACCATCAACACTATCAACACCATCAACACTATCAACCCCAATCAACACCATCAACACCATCAACACCAGCAACACCATCAACACCATCAACACCATCAACACTATCAACACTATCAACACCATTAACACCATCAACACCATCAACACTATCAACACCATCAACACTATCAACACCATCAACACTATCAACACCATCAACACTATAAACACTATCAACACTATCAACACTATCAACACCATCAACACTATCAACACTATCAACACCATTAACACCATCAACACCATCAACACTATCAACACCATCAACACTATCAACACCATTAACACCATCAACACCATCAACACCATTAACACCATTAACACCATCAACACCATCAACACTATCAACACCATTAACACTATCAACACTATCAACACCATCAACACCATCAACACTATCAACACTATCAACACCATTAACACCATCAACACCATCAACACCATTAACACCATTAACACCATCAACACTATCAACACCATCAACACTATCAACACCATCAACACCATCAACACCATCAACACCAGCAACACCATCAACACTATCAACAGTAGCTCATGGAGTGAATTTGCGTTCTGTTCAGACTATTGACTGTATTAAACTTAAATGCAGCCCTGCAGTTCATTTGTCTTCTGATCACAGAGCTTTAGTTTCAGGATCAAGTTCTGATGAATGTTTCTGATTATAAAAGACGGTCATTTTATTTCCATGTACAGGACAAATATTAAAGCACATTTTTAAATTTACTGTGACCGTCCTGCTTACCCATGTGTGTGAGGTGAAAACAGATGATTTCCCTGAATCATGCATGACTTCACAGGTGAGATTTATTCATACAGATGAGGTTTATTCAGGTTTATTTTTACTGCTGTTATATATTTGTGTGAATAACAACAATCATTTTCAACATTATATACTGTATATATATTTTTTGATGAGCACTGTCACTTCACGTGATAAACTTAATAATTTATAAATTAATAATAAATTAATAAATATTTTTTTTAAATATTTGATTTCAGTTTAGCAACACGGATGAATCACTGCATCACATCAGACACAGGCGTGCAGGTCTGATTCATGTCCTACACACTGTCTTTATTTTTGTGTGATGTTACAATATTTGGAGTATTTCAAGCCAACAGCAAAAGCGCTCAATAAAGCTGACAACTCTTAAACGACTGTATTAATGATACAAACTGTGGTACAAATAATGTGCAGGTTTACTTAAATATCTTTCAGAGCAACTTGTATTTGCACACTGTTAATGTCCAAGCAATTTATTATATAAATATGTATGGTACACTGTATATACTGTAACACTGTATACATTATTACATTGCAAAGTTTTCTGTAATGAACAGTTTTCTGTTGTGTCTTTCACAGAATCATTCATAGAGTATCAGGCTGAAATCGAGATAAACGCATCAAGTGTCTCAGTGATCTATGAGATGAAGAAACTTCTGGAGAAGTATACGGTTCAAACTAATTTCACCGTTGCTGAATATAACATGACATTATCTGATTTAGGCTTCACGACAGGTAAATATCATCACATCTTTAGTATTTCCTTACAATTTCCTTACACACACCTAAACATAAATACAGTCGTGACTTCACAGTCTTACATCACACATCTGTTCAATATTGTTTCATTTCTCAGTGTGCAATTTAAGTGACACTGGTTACCAGTGCAAATGTGAGAATCAGTATTTGTGGCCCTGTGACAAGTGTGAGAAATATGGGAGCTGTATCGTCACAACTGACACATGCAGCTGCATCAATGCTAAACCAAATGATGGAAAGTTCTGTCAGCCAAGAAGTGAGATCACAGCATGTGCACAACCACCAACAGGTACGTAAAACATACCAGAAATCCTAAAATTCAGACCACCGCAGGTTTGATCATGGTTACTTATTAAGACTTGAGTTAACTGAATGTGTCAGTCATAGAGGAGCGTGTGATGACATCACCGATGATGCGTGTGATGCCGTGTATCAGTGCTCTTCCGGTTAACACACAGGAAGCTGAGCATCACTCCAGCTGCTGTTCTTGTACTGTCACAAAAAACATTTATCATATCATAATATTTAAAACTGTTGATCATATTCAAATGTAATTTTTTAAACTGTTATTAGAACGTCAACAGGGTCAAGTCTTCATTTAACACTTTATATTGTTTCAAACAGTTAGCTGTTTTTCGAAACAAAGATTTTATGATATATTGTTTTTTGTTCATTTGTTTTTATAATATACAATAACAGTCCGAACACACGTGTACGGTGAGAGTAAGTGTGAGAAATAGCTCTGATTTTGTGATCAGTTTTGATGACTGTGTTACAGAATCATTCTCTACAGTTGTTCGGATGTTACTTATATTAAAAGAAGTCTTTGATACCAGTCTGGCCGACCCTAATACTGACTATTACAAAATTAAAGCTGCAAAAATTAGAGACGCAGTGAGTATTTTCTATTTATTTTATTAAATCCTGTCAGAAACGTGTCTGGGCCAACATTCAAGAAAAAGAAATTAAACTTTGGATAAAAACAACAATTAAGGAAATGTGTTGCTCAGTTTTAATGTATAAAGAGTGTCTTTTTATCTTGAAAATAATGCCATTTCACTTTCATTTCTTTTTCTGATATTGTAAGTGTTTCACAAATGAAGTATTTATTCATTTTACAGATAAATACAGGTTACGAAAATCTGTCTAACTTCATTAATGGTTCTGCAAATGTCATTGGCTTTAGGTATGAATGTATAGACTGGTCACACTTTCAGCCATTCAAAACATTTAAGAAACACTTAAATAACGTTACAAACAGTATCATTCTGTAACATTGTTTGTACTGTAACTGACTAAAATATTTATTTAGTTAGATAAATATAATTTATAAATATAATATAATAATTATAAAAATATAATAATTATTTTTATTTATGAAACCGTGTCAGCTATGTGGAATAGCCATTATATAAACACAGTAAACCCTGTGAAACTGTTTACAGTAAATTTAAAGGGTTCTGCGAGGCCCTTTAGCTGCTCTAAATCCACTGTAAACACCCCTCCATGGGATTATTGCACAGCAGTTCAAAAAAAGGGTTTTAACCTACAGCCTGTCATTTTTGTGGCACAGCTTTAATCATCTCCATAGTGATTATAGTTTTATTCAAGTTGAGTATGACCAACTGTGTACTGTATATTTCCATACGCATTCGAATTTTTGTTAATGATTCATTAAAGTTTCCATTCATTTATGACTTTAAATATCTGTGTTATTTTGTCATTGCTGTGCTTTGTGTTTTGCTTCGTAGGCCTGGTAGCATTATAGCAGACTACACGATCAATGCAACATCCAAAAACCTTAATTTTTCCTTAGCAAACACATCTGTCTTTGAGGCTTTCGGGAGTTCAGACATCAGTTTTTTTCTAAGTGGTAAAGTACTCAGTGTAATCCAGATACATGTATGTCTTGTTTCCTGTCATATTGATCATTCATCTGATGCAGTTGATCTGTTTGGCTTTTACGCTCAGAACAAAAGAAGCTGTCCACCACTGCGGTGGTGTATCCTCTGCAGAAGCTGGAGCTGAAGTGTCTACAGTATGTTGAAGGAGCAAATATAATATGGAAAGTAAAGGGGAAAGATTCAGACCCGACAAAACATAACACGACAAAGGATTTGCTAATCGTGAACAATGCCACAGAAAGTGACAGTGGTGAGTGAAGCGTCCTTGATATTTGCTGTGTTTATGATTTCTTACAGGTCAGTGTGTGCAACAGCTGCTTATGGAGTCCTGTTTTTAAAAGCAGGTTACTGTATTATACACATCACAATTTCATTTACATGTTAATTTCATTTATATATGATGATACAGCAAACCTTTCCACTGTCACTGTGCCATTAAGTTTGATTCTGAATTCACATCATTAACATGACTTTATTTAGAAAATGTTCAGAATATCATGCAACGCCTACTAAAGCTGCAGATCACAGTTTACATACAGTGTACCGTACGCACTGTTTCTGAACGTGATGAATATTTGAATAAACTTGATAACTGGTACCGATGGATCTAAACAGTTAAGAGTGTTTCCTATTAACACTTCAGATCCACTTTGGTTGACAATGTTTTGGGGAAATAGAGCCCTGCTAAGTTTGCAAAAGTTAACAACATACAGGAGCATTCACTGCATGCAATATTTTATCCCACAATACAATGCACTTAACACAGCCTTTCATTTCCTGTGTCCTGTGCATGAACTGTATTGCACATGCCGTTTTAAATAGTGTTCCCATTCCAGAAACAGCCATTTGCTTTCAGTTTAGAATTCAAAAGAAAATGACCATCAAGTTTGCTTTATAAAATGAATGATGATAACGGATTCTGTTTATTTTTCCATTTGTAGGTGAATACTCATGCATTATCCAAACAAATCCATTACCTTATATCCAGTGGCAAAAGATTCTGATACAACCACAACCCAGCATCACTGTGGGTGATAGTGCACGAGTTTTTCCATGTGATGGACATTCTGTTGAACTGAAATGCTGTGTTAGCACAGGATACAATATTGAGTGGGTTCTGAATGACAAAGTGCAAGCATCAGGTAGACAGATGCAATTTTATAAATGTAATTGAACATGCAATATTTACAAGAAGTAAATAAATAAATAAATGCATTTTATTTACAGTAAATCTATTTCACTGTTTTCAATTAGTGCCATTCGGAGATTGTATCACTTTAAACCATCAAATCCAAAGTGGAGATTGTAACAATAAAACCTTTACATGTCGACTCAAAGATCTTCCGCAGCTGCTTGGGTACAGCTATAGCAAGAGCAGTGTCACAATAATGACAAGCACAGATAGTAAGTCTGCAGTTTCCCATTCTTCACTTACTGCAGAAGAAACATCCTTCTTTACTTGTTTCATATACTCAGTGAGTTTAGCTTGACTACCATCTAGTGTGTTAGCGTGAACTTGTTCTTCACCACAGCTGAATTGTAGCAAGTGTAATATGATAGTCAGCATGTGTATATTCATATATTAGCAAATAAAGTGTAGAAATGAACTGATGAATTGATGTTTTGGTGATTTGTGGCACTCAATTAAATACTTCTCAACTCCAGAATTTGATTGTTATGATAATGTACTTGGATCTGGAAAAATAGACGAGACAACTGAAGGAACCTGTAATAGTGACAAGGAAGGAAACATAATCTATAAATGTGAAACAGGGGTTTGGAAACAAATGAAAGACAACTGTGTTCTCAAGGTCATAAAGAACCTTGAAAGCCAAGCTCAGGTAATCTACTGATGATTAAAACGACAAACCATCTGTTTAAAATGCTTCTATTATCTGCATGTTTGTTTTTTGTCATCTAGAGCTTGACTGCAGCAGAGATTCCAGGATTCATGACAAACCTCAGTAATGCTGTACAGAACAATAGTGGTGTAATAATACAATCTGATGTGACTGTCAAAACAGTTGTTGAAATACTCGCAAAATTGCTGATGAGTCACAAAACATTACAATCAATGAGCCTGTGATGAAGGTATGTACATTCAAGGATTTGTACAAATGCAATGTGTATTGTATTAAGTGTGTGCTTGTTGGATTCTGATTGATCTGAATACATTTAACCTGTATCTGTGCAATGTGCAGCATTTTCTTAAAATACAGCAACATATTGCAAATGTTTCAGTTTGACATTTGGGAAAGTCACCAGTCAACACAATTCTCTCATTAAACAGCTTTTCTCTAGATTGCCATAAATTAAACCCGAATAACTCCTTTTCACATATTTAAAAAAGTAAAAATTGATAGATTTTTTTCTATCAAATTAACACTTTTTATCATTGTAAAATAAATACCTTTGTTTTGTATCATGAGTGATTTTCCTCATAATTTTGCATTTGCAGGATTTTCTTAACACAGTGGACATCATTATATCTGATAAATCCAGTGGAACGTGGCAGGTGTTGAACAGTGGCAGCACCACAGCAAACACCAGCACTGAACTTCTGCTCGCCATTGAGACTATAAGCAGCCATCTCTCAGACACAAATTTTACTGTAACAAAACCCTCCATTCAGTTAAACAGAAATATAATTCAGACCTATTTCAGTGTATTATCTCGACTACCAGACTCGGCTACTCAGCTTGTGTTACCAAAGATTGTTCAACCGACCTCTGTAACTGTTATTTTCTTCACAAATCTTGACAATGTTTTGCCTGCTCGGAATTCTTCCAATAATGACAGCAGGACATCAGGAAACAGCATTAATGGAGATGTGGTGGTTGTTAAAGTTAACCCAACAATTAATAACGTCTCATTTACTTTTGACCTCTCAAATACATCTTTGGGAAATCCTCAGTGTGTCTTTTGGAACTTTGATCTCAATTATTGGGATTCCACCGGATGTGAAGTCATACTCTCAGGGAATGAAGCGGATAAGATTAAATGTGAATGCAACCACACAACCTCATTTTCAATCCTGATGTCACCATATGTAGTTAATCACCTTGTCTTAGACTATATAACATACATCGGTGTATCTATTTCAATAGCCAGCCTGGTTCTGTGCCTCATTATTGAGATGATTGTGTGGAAGTTAGTGACAAGAAATGACACGGCATACATGCGTCATGTCTCAATAGTCAACGTCGCCTTGTCACTGCTGATTGCAGATATCTGTTTTATTATTGGTGCTTCTGTTGCAAATCCAGGAGCGTCCACACCAGTGAATTCCTGCAGTACAGCAGTTTTCTTCATGCACTTTTTTTATCTGGCTGTTTTCTTCTGGATGTTAATTTCAGCACTTTTGCTCCTTTACCGCACCGTCATGGTTCTGTCTCAAATGTCAAGAACTAAAATGATGGTCATCGCCTTCACTGTTGGTTATTGTGCACCTTTGCTCATCGCAGTTATTACTGTTGCATCGACAGCTGGAGCTGGAAGATATATTTGGACAAGAGATGCGTGTTGGCTGAACTGGCACGAGTCTAAGGCCCTGCTGGCATTCGTGATTCCGGCTCTGACTATTGTCGCTTTTAACCTCCTGGTTTTGATGGTGGTCTTGTGTAAGATGATAAGGAGAGGGGTTGGTGCTTCATCTCAGCCAGATGAGAAACATGTTCTGAAGGTCATTGTCAGATGTGTGGCTATTCTCACTCCAATCTTTGGTCTGACGTGGGGGTTTGGTATTGGAACTATGGTGTCACCTGACATTGGCATTCATGTGGTGTTTACAATCCTCAATTCATTTCAGGTACATTTTCTGTTATAACTCACAGCTTTTCATTTATGTTACATCTTGTGTATTTTTCAATAACACTTTAATGTAATTACAGGACTTTCAAACGAAACAGTATCTGGTTCCCCTCATATATCTGTAACTTCTTTTAATAGGGGTTCTTTGTTTTGGTGTTTGGAGTGCTTTTGGACAGTAAGGTATGACTATTCTGTTACTTTGTGTACCGTGACAGATAGCTGTGATATTTATACACATTCAGACGGAGTACAGAGCCACGATGTACTGTAAATTATATCATACAAATACAATCCACATATACGACATTGTCAAACTTCAAATGTAAAATGTTACCTGTTGTACCACCTCTCATATTAAATCCAACAATTAAATAATACAACTTATTTCTTGAACCATATATTACAGTTTAAAATATAATTGTAACTGCTCTCATCTTTGGTTTCAGGTGCGTGAGGCCGTGGCAGGAAGGCTGTCATTGAGGAACCTCAGTTCCAGCCCCACCAGGGTAAATAACATTATATAAAACACACAGTGCACATCTATGATCCCTTTCTCTACATCAGTTCTAAATGATTTTTCTCCTAAATCTGCAATCCATAACATGTTTTGGTTAAGAATGAACAAAAAAATGAACAAAAATCAGGTATTGAGCAGCTACATAACAAATCAGTGTCTCCTCACCCGATTCACAACAGTAAATTTATAATAATGATTTTGTGGGAAATGTCAGTCACTTCATTCGGCTTTAACATGCGTTAAAAAAAGTATGTAAAGTAACCTGCAATTTTATGTTTCAAACAAAGAGTGACAGAGAGGCAAAAAAGATTGCAGCTTTAATAATCAGCTAGTCATTGTTACACTGACTCTGTAGACTTTATTTTGACTCTGCTGTTTATAAATTACAGAGTACTAATGCAGGAACATCTAGTGGACAGGGTTTCCTGGAAAGGCTGCGGAGGAGAAGTAAGTAAATGATTTCAATCTCAAAACATTTACAGTACACACTGTAGAACAACAGGACGCATCATTGTGTCTGTCTGCTAAATGAATCAATGTACTGTACGTGTAAATGAACAGTTCTTGAGTAACATGTTACCGACTATTTACAGATGTGTACAACACGTCTGATCCCAGAACATCTGCGACTTCTAACAGCTCCAGTGCCTCAGATAGTTTAATGAATCCCTGACTTAACTCCTATAGCTTCTGTATTACTGCAGCTTTATTAACAACATGCTGTTTCTAGGATAAAATGTATTTTTAAAAACTGTAAAAATAGGTTTACACTTTGTAGATGTGATATTTTATTGTGTTATGTACAATGGTAATTTAAAGGTGTTTCTGTATAGCCACAATATTTTAAACTCATATCTACAAGAAGCTAACAAACACTTAAAGTCCAGAAACCAAAGGAAATATTTTAACGTTTAGGTATTCGTTCACACATTGGGTTAGCTGTCACGAAATTTCCTGACATTATTTCCTGTTAACTTGTAAGCTAAATGTTTGCTGGTGTGGTTTCATTGTGTTCAGTTGTTGTACTCCAACAGCTTTAGTAAAATGATGACACTGTTATTTTAGTTTGGAGGGTAGAATTCATTAAATAAATAAAACGTTTAAGTGCGTTTGGCCCTAGGTGTTTAAAATCAACATTAGACATTTATGTTCCAACCAGCCCTGGTGTTACTCCCTTTATTCACCTTATATATTTATAATCAGTGAGTCTTTTTCTCTGTTTGTTTAATCACATCCTGTTTTCTTTTCTCTGTTTGGGTTATCAAAATAAAAATAAAATGTTACTACTTCAGATCAGTCTGTGTAATATCCAGTAAACACAAACACCTTGTTTAACTGGTTTACATGTTTTAACTAGTGGTTTTAACTAGTAACTAAACTCAGAGAGCTGGACTGAGTGCTTCTGCCTTCAGTTTTCAACAACATTGTTAAACGTTTGAAACATGTACGATTAATGCAACCCAGCGGTTCATTTGTCTTGGTTTAAAGGATTTCTGTTTCAAACACTGTCCAATTTCTGCTCAATACTGAAGTACATTTTAGGAGTCACTGTGGCTTTCTTGCTTGCGGAAGTATTTGTTGTTCTTAATTTCTCAGAAACAAACACAGATTTCGAGGTAAGGGAAAGTTTATTTACTCTGGTGAAGCAGGAATAAATACTGGGGTGTAACAATATACCAATGCCACAGTTTTTTTGGTCACGGTTTTGGAACCACAGTTCAGTTCTGTTTGCTGTGGGTTCATGGCACCAGCAATGCTAAAGAGCACTAAATTCACTTTTACCTTCATAATAATAACAGCACTTGAAGACAACAACTTTAGTGTATGAGGAATTCCCCATAAAAGCTCACATGGTTTTTTCTTTTTGCAACACTAGTTATGGGCCTGCCATATTATTTGTTATTATACAATATTATATTCTCTCAGCTTGCTCTTTATTAACATGTTCATTTATTATTGTGCATTTCTTCATGCAATGAAACGCAATTGCGTGCTTTGGCCACAAGAGAGCTTCATTGTCCACTTCAGCTGAGCTGTTGTAGAGACCAGGATAGAAATTCTGCTGGATTTAATGGAAAAAGGCCCAAATCACCCTGCGTGAAGGACTTTTGTCATGATTTAATGGAAACTATAAAGGTCTCTGTGTGTTCACCTAGTCATCTGTTGGGTTCTTTTGAAAGGATATTATCTATACTAGAACATCATAAAATTCTGCTGGAATATGGCCCAAAACACACTACATTTTATTTTGGTTTTTTATGGTTTAGTAATGGTTTCAGCTGTAAACAGCTGATGGTTCAGATGGTGTTTGTAAGGGAAATCATTCAAATTGATTTTTTTTCAGCAGGGTTGTGTCCCACCAAGTATAAAAAAGTGTATTAATAACCTTTTAAAAAATGCTATTTACTAAAAAAAAGTTTAAAAGAAAGAAAACAAAGATCAGTTTTTCAGTTTTATCTTTGCCTCTGAAATGCCTTCATTCTGTGAAGTAGTCATGTGAACCAAACTGTTTGAGTGTTAGCGACACTAAAGGTTGTGGGTTTGATTCTCAGGGAACACACACACTGATCAAATGTATTGAATGCACTGTTAGTCGCTGCTAAATGTTTTAATGTAAATGTATACTGCTGACTTTCCCCTCAGTAAGTCAGTCGTGTGATTTTTAGCCTGCTATTCCTAAATGTGTCATGACATGACATGTTACTGTCTGATACTGTCAGTTCCCCTCGTGTGACATGTATTATAGCAAACAAGCCACAGTGTGTCTGACATATAGACCTACATTAACATTACTGTTGTGCTTTATTGTATAAATATGGCTCTCCTTTTAAAGTCTAGAAATACTATGTAGTAGAACACAACAGACTGGAAAATATATTTTTATTTGTGTGAAACAAATCTGTGCAAAATTGTTTAAATAAAAAGTGAATAGGTTTAAAAACTATTGTGTAACAAAAAACAATAACAAAAATGTTATTTATAACTACTTAAGAATAATGTTTTTAATATATATGATATATAACACAAGAAAAACGTTCTACTAACATTACTGCAAGAACTTTAAGAGAACCTTTAGAGAACGTTAGCCAACGCTCTGAGAACATTCCCTGTTAGCTGGGTAGCTGCTGTTACATCATCCAATGGAGCTGCTTGTTTGTTCAGTGAGAGTTGAGGTCTCATTAGTTTTAAGCACCGTGGGTATTGGAAAAAGTGCCAAACCAATATTTATATTAAACCACTATTATTTATTAATGCAAGCAGATTATTGCTGATGAAAAGATGAGAACTACTGGGAAGTACTGAGAAGTATTACACCTAGTACTATTTAAATCTAATGGCTGCTTTTACACAGAGAACCCTCACAGTGTTTGAACAATACAAACCCATTTTTCACTTTCTGTGGCTGCAATTTTTCTGTGTTTTCTGCACCAATGTAAAATAATGCAAATTTTAAAATTTCACCTGGAGAACATTGTCTAAGTAAACCAAGTGTCTGAGTGCTCAGATATCTGTCTTTAGGCTGAGTGACCTGAAATGCAATGACATAATTGAAATATTTAGAATCTAACATGTTAAATTATGTTAAATTTGTGATAGAATTATTTCATTTAATTATAAACAATTGTATTTGATTGACTGGCATTATTAATTCTATAAATTACTTGTTTGAGTTCTTTTTTTGCTGTGAATAAAGCAGATTTTGTTGTTTTTTCATTTGAATATGACTACACAGTGTGAATTTTGCATAGGTCTGTGTGTCTTTCATGTAGGTGTGCATGGGTCTTTGGAAGCTGACCATAACTGGACACAGAATAGTCACTGGCAAAGTGTTCACCAAACAGAATGAATTATTTCTACAGAAAGAATTGATGGTTCATTTCTTCTGAGGAAACTCTGTGGTCTGATTGTTACTGTGGCTATTAAACACTGTAGATGAAACAGATGCCAACCAACTTCCTCTTTGCAACACACACCCCTCAAGATCAGATCCGCTTATCTTGATTTTTGTGTTACAGCGCTCTTTTCTTACTCCTTAACAGACCATACAAGATATAGTAAATACTGAGAACAAAAATCAAAAATAGCCCTCAATTAAAATATAATTGTTCTTGGAAAATAGAGCTGTTGTCTTACAGCAGTCGTTATCCTTTTGTTACGATTGTGGATGATATGTTAAAATAATAATTTATAATATATATATATAAAATACAAAACATTTTAGCTGCAAACTTCAATGGAATTAACCTTCAAGAACATCTTTTCTCATTTTGAATGAGCATGCAAAACAGATAGATTTCCATGGATGCTTATTTAACAAACAAATGCATTTGAAGAAAACAAGACGCTTAATTTGCAAACGCGTTCCCTTAAAATAAATCTTTTAAAAACCTTTTTATCTGATGGTATGTCACAAGATCATCTCTCATAATTCTCCAGGCATCAAAGTATATCATTGAATTATGTTAACAATAAATTTGTTGATAATAAATGATCTTTCAGATCTTTGTTGTTGCCAGTGGACGCACAGAAGATACTGTATGATGTCATGCAGCAGTCCCATACAGATTAACATGGAAATTATTCAAAGGGTTTATTATTATTATTAAGTTATTATTATTGTTTTTCTTTAATAAATATCTTTTAAAAGTTTATTTCCCGACTTAAAAGTTTAACCTGTATTAGAATGATTCCCATCTATCTGTCTATCTATCTACCACATCCAAATGCTGAGGTTTAGTGTAACCACATGCTCAGTAAACAAGGGCAGTGTACATTCTACAGTGTGTTACCACATATTACCATACTCATATTACCATACCATACTGTGGATGAAGTGGATGTGGTACTGGCCCGTGTAGCAGCAACATGACCACAACACTGCCAGTAGAAATAGCAACAAACAAAAAGGCCTGATAGTATTTCTGTGAGACCTGTTGAACTTGCTGGAATTGCTTCAGTTGTGAATAAAAATCATAAACAAGCAGCTGAATAAGTGCTATTCACTATAACTGTCATCACATGGTACTTAACATATCAAAACAGAAATACGATTATTTCTGACCTGCTTTTACTTCTGAAACAACACTGTACATTTTATCAGATTTAAAGGAACGCTCTAAACTGGCCACAAGTGACAGTCTAACCAATCAGAGCTGGACAGGGCACGCATAGTCCTGCATGCATAATTTGTTAGCCAAATCTGAATGGAAAATCTGAAGCAGTAACTCTGTGTGCGGACTTATCCAGGTGGCCTATGGACACAGGGAATGTGAAATGCAAATGTGAGTTCTTTGTAAATTTTCTTCCTTTCGCCACCCCTCTGCATTCATCAGCTCTCTCTATTTCTCAATCAGCAGCCAATTTCAGTCTAGAAACAGGTTCTGCCCGGGGAACGTTTGTTATGACATAGCATTGCTGCTTCTCTCTCCTAAAATGCAGGTTGTAAGGTGAGTATTTTTTTATTTGTTCGTATCTTGTTTTATTGCTGTCCAAGTGGAGTTTAATTATTTTGATACGATTATAGTTATCAAGTTAAATATAAATAGAGTTTACGTTGATAACGTTATAAGAAGGATGTGAAACAGCTTTTCTTAAACTTTCAGATTAGACAGTGTTATTTATTACATAATATATAATTATATATTAAGTTTTCTGGTGTAAGGGTTTGTTTTTAGTGAAAAGATGTGGATTTGCAGTAGATCAGGAAATAAGAATAAGGTCAGAGATGAATCAGAATCAGCGTGTAATTGAATGTTTTACGCATTTGTCTTTTGTCTGCTTGAGCTTTTTTTAGTCTTATTTTACAGAAGAACATGATTCATGTGTATATGTCATGAGGGCCATTTAAAAGACAGCATTTTACATTTTTATGTATTAAGATTTCAGGAGGCTTTGCTGAGATCCAGTTTTAACTATATTCTGAGATAAAAAGAACGAGTATTTGTAATGTATTTGTAATTAAAGCTTTTGTTTTACTTGTGTACGTATAAAGTGATTTCACATGTTTCATTGCTAACAGATAAACAAAATTACAGTAAGCTTCTGTCAGTCTTTCTTTTACTGTTTCAAAGTCTTTCACTGTTTCAAAGAAAACTGTAGAATGACAATGTTGCATCTACCTTTTAGGTTTAAGAAACCATCTGATGCAGGCATGCTATTGTTTGCCGCACTGCTCATTTTTAGCCAGGTAAAGTGATTAATAAAGGAATACACAAGATGCATAACTCACACATATCTCAATTTAACAACAGCTTTTATTTTGAGTATTAAAAGTGATGCATTGCCTGACTGTTAATGTACATACAGCCGTGCTCTGAATGAATATTTCTGTTCTTTTCTTACTGACCATCAAGACTTTCTTTTGTAATTGTCTGTACACAATACCCTACAATCATCCATCCACATACTGCTGATTTTTATAAATGCAATATTTGTGTTGTAAAATATTTTCTTTATTGTTTCTAAATAGAATACCATTGTAGTAATCAAACATTTATGACAGACCTTTTGTTTATAACAAACTATTAAAAAATGTATTCTTTTCTTGTGACCCAACAGACTGCACGTGTGGGTAAGTTTGATTTCACACATCACAGATTTTATCTGTAATAATCAGTTCAACCAGTTCAAACATTAATTTCATTAATATCAGGTGCTCCAAATCTATCATGATCATTTCCTAACCTCACAGACATGGAAAACAATGTACGGAAACAAAGAATAAATGACAAGCAAATAAAACATACATATCAAGAAAACAAATAGTGTAAATGTGCAACAAAAAGAGGGATAGTATAAACTGTTCTTGTATTTATTTATTTGTTTTATTTTACAGAGTCAGTTGATGTCACCCATTGGGCAGAAGTCATGATCGAGGGAAACAAAACTTTAAATGTTGCAAGTCTTTTGCCGGATCTAATAGGGATTATTCTGGACACAACTGGGGTGACCATCACAAATGCTGAAATAGCAGCAGGTCAGTTATGTCACATAATCTTGAGTCAATCTAGATTAAGTTTGTCTATGTCAAAAGTTCTCTATAAATACAATGAACAGTTTTCAAACATTCAACATTTGGAATTTAATTATAGTAAACCACTCCAACACAAACATAAGATTATGCGAAGTAAACTACAAATACTAAAAAGAGCTAGAACAATATAAAAATGAATGAAAGATAAAATACAGGTCTGTCAGTTTACAGTTAAGAACAGAATAAATATGCTGTGTACTCACTATGACACACTTTGTGATTTCAGAGTGTGAGATTATTGGCCGAAATACAACATGCTGGTGTGGAACAGATTATGTTTGGAGCAACTTCGTCTGTGACACTGTGAATAAATGTTGCAATGTAGACAAATGTGTGGCCAACATATCAGATTTCACACCTCTGTGCCTGCCCAAAGTCAACGGTGAGTGTTCAGACAATTTTAGGTTATAAGAACATTTCCCCAACGTTTCCAGTTTTTAGATGTTTTATTATGGCTTAGTTATATTCCAACATTTGTTTAATCATTTAAATGTTTTTAAACATTCCACTAACAATTTAAGAATAATGTTTTTGACATACCTGATATATAACATTAAAATGTGTTCTACAAATGTTACTGCAAGAACCTTTTGATAACTGTGGGGGAACTTTTAGAGAACATTAGAGAACGCTCTCTGTTAGCTGGTTACACTGTAGAATAGGTCAGTTTAGGCCTCTGGTATGCCATGCTAATTATTTGACTGCTGTTATTTCTGTAGTTTCAATCTTCGGCATAATGACTGGAAGCTCGGCCACTTTACCCACCACGGTATGTTTAAATCTCTTTCCGACTGATGATTACTCATTATTAAGCAGCTGAGAGAGAATAACTGCAGGAAATACAACTACAGGAAACACTGAACTTAAAGCTGCAATCCGTAACTTTCTGAGTTAAAAATAAGCAAGTACATGCCAGTTCAGTGTTAAAAAAGCTCTCCTTACCACGATTAGCAGCGGAAAGTTTATAATAATGATTTATAATCTGAGGCGTCTGACTTTATTTGACTTCAACATACATAATGAAAAGTACATAAAGTAACCTGCAATTTCATGTTTCAGACAGAGATGGTGACAGAGCTCATCTAATCATTCAATAATGACAGACGCATAACTTTAAAAGTTATTAAATTACTATAAATTTATAAACTATAAATACTAAAATTATTAAAGTATCAGACTACATACAGATCTCATCTTAAGTCGTTTAAGATGTGCATTTTCTTTTTCAGATTAATCCTGCCTTTAGTGTGCTTAATGCCTTCAACTCACTGACTCCAACTGGCTCCATGTGAGAGGATGTTTCTCTTACCGTTTTCTTACTGTTTTTTAATCTTCATCATTTTTTAATCTTCATCATTTTCTGAGACTTTTCTGTCCTTTGTCACACAGTCTCACAGGATTAAACACATACCAGCACAACTTCACAGTGGCCCTCAGTTCTGTGTTTTCCACCCTCAAAGTACAAAGCATAATATCAACACTGTTAACTGATCCAACCTTTTACACCCTCAATGTGAAGTCACTAGGTAAACGAGCCACACCAGTCTTTTTTCCACTGTTATTCCATTCATCTGTCATTCCGCTGTCACAGAATCGTGTTTTATCATTCACAGGGATGGTTTATATGGAAGCTCCTACAGGAAAACTGTGCTACAATTCAAGACAACAGCTGAACTGTACCAGTTTAGAAAGGATGGATAGCTGTGTGTGGCAAATGACCAGAGGTGATGAATATCCACTGACCCTGGGGCCAGGAAGTGAGGTCATGCTATCAGATATTTGTACGGAAATGTCAACAGTTACACTGCTAAAAACAAATGGATTCTGGTCAGGTAAGCAATCGAAGCACAACAGGGTGCCAAGTGCATGTTTCATTTTTTGTACTCTTAAACCTGCAGCGTTTTTGGGTTAAAAATGAACAAGAATCAGTTATTGAGCAAGTACATGACAGATCAGTGTTCAAAACTGTCTCTTTTACCCCAGTTAACAGTGGTAAGACTATAATAAAAATGTATCATTTGAGCTGTCAGGTCAGATTTCCTGGGAAATGTCAGTTTCGTTTCATTTGACTGTTTTCATCTGCATACGTAATGAAAAGTACACAAAGTTACTTTTTCTGCACGAAGTGCAGTTTTATGTTTCAAACAGAGATGGTGGTAGAGAGGCAGAAGTTACGGATTGCAGCTTTAATCTAACAATTCTGATTTCTGTTGTGATATTCCAGGAACATTTGGTTGCCTTTTTGTTACTGGCAACATAGCCCACATGGCCCTCGCACCCATTCAGATTGCCCTGCTGCCCGAGGTTATCAATGTGACAGGAAATCCGCCAACAGCAGACTGCTCTACAACACCAACCACCCAAGTGACCATTTCCTGTTCGATTGAAAACAGCACCGAAACATATATAGCGCGACTAAAAGTTGGAACTACCGAACAAACTGTAACAGCTTCAGAAGGTAAAAATTATTATTGGTATGTATATAAAAATTATAAATGGTATGTGATGAGGTTGTAAGAATATTTCCCTAATGTTTCCATTAAGTAAAATGTTAAAATGTTCTTTTGAAATTTCTTTGTAAATGTTCCACTAACAACTTAAGAATAATGGTTTTGATATATATGATACATAATGTTAAAAAAATGTTTTTTGACTGTCCTGAAGTCATTAGATTAGAATTGTTGTTGTTCAAGTGTAAGAGGAGCTCACACTACATACTTGCCACTTTAGTCTACAGAAGCTGTTTTTCTATTTTTTCAGTTTGTTAATGCTATATACAAATTTCCTGTGTTGTCTGGTTTAATTTTAAAGAGACTGTGAAACAGATTATATATGGTCATTTCTGAATTCTAATGGTGACTTCACAGTACAGTTCATTTGTCATACACTGTGGATCCTCTAGGCTGACATTGATAATAACAATGTTGATTTTGTTATACAGTCCTCAACGGCATCATCAAGTACACAGCAGATTTCACTATCGATTGTGCAGCAGTAGCTAAGCCACGCTCATACGATGCATCTTGTACTTTGGAGAACACGCTGAGCCAGCAGCGCAATTTAACAATAAGAATACCAGTAATATACCGTAAGTATTACACAACAAAGTTGTCAAAGAACGTACAGAAGCATGTTTGCAAATGTACAAAATCTCTTTCATAGACAGAGAACAAAAAACCTTTGTGGGATTTACTTTAAACTTTATTTTTCAGCCGGTGATCCGTTCTGTGTGCCGGATGTGGTTGATGGAAGATCCTGGCCAAAAACGAAGGATAACGAAACAGCAGTTCTGGACTGTATCTTGTCTGGGAGACAGGGCACATTTAAACGCAAGTGCACTGGAACCACATGGGGGGAGGAAATCTCCATGTGTGTCAAAGCAATTCTGAACATAGTGACCCTGCAAGCAGCGGTAGGCAAATCTAGAAAACTGTGATCTGATCTAACAATCTAATCTGGAAACGGTGAGCCTAACGATCTGATTTTTATCCCCTCTCCAGGATTTTGAAAAAGGACTTGGAGCCACACAAGAGGTTGCTTCGTTAATCTTCGAGAGTTTAAGAAATAACACAGCCGACGAGGGCGAGAACTCTTTTGGTGATGTCATAGCTGCAGTTTCTGTTTTCCAAACTATGAAAAGTGCATCAGTCAACATTCCCCTGGGTGAGAACCTTCTACCGGTAAGCATTTCAACTTTTTAATGCCTCACAACTTTGCAATTATGCCTGTGATGTCACAATGAAGACTTGTTTGCTTTGACATATTTGCGAATAATCTGTTCTCTTCTTCACAAGAATTTCATTGAATCAGCCAGCAGTATGTTGAACATAAGCTGGGACATAGGAGATAAAGAGGAGACTGGTGTGCTGGCCACGCAGTATCTGTCATCAGTTGAAGGTCTGGTCAACAGCATCAGGATTAATAACAGTGAAGGTTACAATTCTACCCACATTCAGCTTCAGATCTGCCGAAGTGGCTCAAGCTGCAACAGGACTGTCTTCAATGTGGATGTCGGCCTGAACGCAACTGCAGATATGACAAAGACCGTAGGGTTACAGAATCTGGCAGACCGTCTACCAAAACTGGGCTACGAAAATGCATTGTTTCCCAGCATAGTCGTGTCCACCACGGTTGAGAATGTTAGTTCGCCGACTGTGAACATCAAACTGGCTTTCCAAAATGAAGATGGCCTTACTGGTACAATGCATTGTGTGTTCTGGAACTTCACTGAGCAGAGGTGGTCATCCGAGGGCTGTGAGTACGTCAAAGGTCCCGGAAACACTGGGTACTGTGACTGCAATCATCTGACCTCCTTCTCCATGCTGATGTCCAAGCATGCAGTCAGTATGCCTTTCCTAGATCAGCTCACATACATTGGACTGGGAGTCTCAATCTGTTCTCTGATTGTCTACATCATCATTGAGTGTCTGGTCTGGAAAGCCGTGGTCAAATCCAGCCTGTCTCACTTCCGCCACACGGCTCTGATCAACATCTCCCTCTGTCTGCTCCTTGCCGACTGCAGCTTCTTAGCTTCCTCTTTCCCGTCTATTATAAATGACACCCTGTGTCTTGTTCTGGTAGTGGCAAAGCACTACTTCTTCCTGGCCATGTTTTTTTGGATGCTCTGTCTCAGCATCATGCTGGTCTACCAGCTCATATTTGTTTTCAGCCATGTTGGGAAAAAGGTCTACATGATCCTCGGATTCACCATCGGCTATATCTGTCCAACAGTGACTGTCGCAGTCACGTACGTGTACTACACCCAAGCCACTGATGTACCCTATTACAGCACAAAGAACTGCTGGCTTACGTACAAGTCGGCAATGGTGGGATCTATCCATGCATTCCTCTTTCCAGTTGGGGCCATTGTGCTGGTGAACATGCTTTCCATGGTGGTGGTCATTGTGACAGTCTTAAAGCCATCTGGAGCAGAAACTGGGAAAACGGCGGACAAAGAAGCAGCAAAAGCTGTTATAAAAGTCATCCTCTTTCTCACACCTGTTTTTGGAGGAACTTGGGTGCTGGGACTCTTTGTGTTCCTAATGGACGACTTTACACAGTTTACGACATACATTGTTCATTACGCATTCACTATAGTGAATTCCCTCCAGGTATTCATTCACACAAGCAAAACCCCTTTAAATTACACAAAATGGCCAAACAAACGTATATAATGTGTACTTTTTGTTTCAGGGTTTCTTCATCTTGTTGACAGGATGCTTTGCAGAAAAGAGGGTATGTTTCTATTAAAACTGATATTTTAGCTGTTCTGTCTTTTTTAGAACCACAGACCTCTAATATATTATTCTCGCTCTAGGTCCGGGATGAAATATTAAGAATAGTTTTGGGGGTAAGTAGAACATTGAATTAAGTTTATTAAAATGTGTGAAAAAATGTTTCCAAACACCATTTTCAATTAAAAACTATTGTTTAATTTAATTTTTTATTCCCAGAAATCAGGCAAAGATCAAACGTCCAGTGGGAAGTAAATGATCTGCACACAGAAGGTATGCGGAACAGCTTCATTCCTGTTTGATTTACAACATTTTTTTAATTTAAAAGAAACACTGTTTTATTCTCTTATCGCTTTGTTTTACAGAAGGGAGCATGTAACACATGAAAGGACATGGACAGACCTTTAAATGCATCGCAGCAGAAGCAACACAAACTAAATAGGGAAGTGTTTGATGAAGAGCTAAATGTTATTTTTGTACTTTCAAAGATCTAAAATCAGAAGGAACAGGCCGTTGTTCTCCCATCTTAAAAGTTACAGCGAAAAACAGAAAGTAACACTATCCAAGTGAACAATGCAGGAGCAATTAATTAAATTATGAATTAAAGAACAATGCAGGAATTATTGCATATTGTATCTGACAATTATCTGTAATTTTCTAACCTCATTGCCTTCATTTAAAAAAGTTAATGATTGTCTTTCTCTTTAAAATGCTATATACAATTTTTGCTGTTCTGATCTCATGTGACCTGCTTTGCTGTAAAAACAGTTAGCTCTAAAATTAGAAACATCTAGAACTGGCATCAGTTTCTATATGCTGTTGTTGCAGTTTAATAAGGATATCACTTCTGACAAACTGTAAAGTTGAACCAAATTTAACACTCATAAATATGGACATATTTTTCATATGAGTAATGCATGATAGATTAGGGCGCTTTAGCAGCCACACATTCAATATTGTACAGTACAAAGAGCATAACACATATAATACAAGAAATACAGAAAAAAAAATAGAAAAGTCTGCATTGTTAACAAGACACAATTTACAAATTATGTTCGATAGCTTGTACTTAATCGCAAATGATAGACTGATAGCAAAAACTCACAAGGGAGAGTAACAAATTACATTTGTTCCATTCATTTTGTTCTGTCTCATTAGATCTGTAAAGGTTTGTAAAGGTATATAACAAATAGAGATTGTTAATAACAAATTCTAGTGTGAATAGAAACTAAAGCATATTGTTGTAAGATGATGCACAAATAAAATACTTTGCTTATCATAACGTGTTTTTTTCATATTTGATAAGGGAAACTGAGATTGTTTAAATTAATATACAAGCTGAGACGATCTGCCACCATCCAATACACAAGTAATGTGTGTTTTTGGCCTTTCATAAGCAGCTTTGGCTCTATGAATATGATAGTTTGGGCTTGATTATAACTTCTGATTTTACTAGATCTGGTCAACACTGGTGGCAAAAGACGCTTTTTAATCAATATTTTTTATCTAAATATATACGTCACAGTAGATGTACCACAACTGTGTAATAATTATATTATGCTTTTTAATAGTTGCAAAGCTTGCATGAATACCAAATGTTTCTAAAAAAATTTAAAGCACACCATTATATTATTGCCAACATATTGCCATCACAAAATTATAGGTAGTGTAGGCAACCCATATATATATTTAACATATTCAAATACTACACAGAGAGAATTGTAGATACACATTAGATACTATAGATTTGCATAGAAAGACTGGTGTTGAAAGAATAATAAAAATGAATACTTCATTTGGTAAGAAATGATTCTCTTTGCACTATGAAGTGTTCATTTGAGATTTCTCAGAAATGAACTTGTGTTTACAGTACTGTACAAATGTACACGTGATTTGTATGTTTTGAAACGTTTATTCAGCAGAATCTCACTGTTGATTTTAATTTTTTCAACCTTTTTTGTACAAAAAATCCAAACAGCATACCGTTAAGATATGTTTGTGTAAATGCTGTATACAAAGAATGCATATTAAACAAAATATCAACCCATTATCACAAACAAACTAAGAGCATCTCAAACATAAAAAAAAAACAATCTTAATTATTAGAATTATTAGGATTTAGGAATACCTTTCAGAATTGCAGTGAGTAATCCAAAGGCTGTGAAATGACAAAGAACAAACAAAACAGCCTTCAAAACAGCAATGAGAAATAATGAAGACATTAACATGCAAAATTGTTCCTCAGGACACATAAACCTTCTCACCAGAATGTGATGGTTTACAATAGTTAGATTTGTTGTATCACAAGGACTTCGTCCTGGTCTTTTTGCAAAACACCAACAAAAATAACATCATCAGATGCATTTTCAATTTTTAATGTCAGATGAGTGACTCGCATTGAATCGCGTTCCTCTGAGCTGGTGTGATCACATGCTCTTGCAAGCCTGTAAAAGCATACGGCCATCGGTTTAACTGTTTAGTGTAACTATTCTTTCAAAATTAAAACATTTACAATTGACTTACATGAAGATTCTTCAGGATCAGGACTGGCTTCCTTCAGCACATCTTCACCCTGAAGCTTCAGGTAAAAAAAAGCTTGTAACATGTTGGTAGGGCATCATTTCATCGCTAAACTAACATTGACGTTTAAATACCGTGTCATCAGATGCAGTTTCTGACTCTGCTCCGTTGTCGCTGGTCAGAACAATAAGATCTGCAGTAACATCTATTTCAGTAAAAAAAAATGAATCTTTATGAAGTCATTTCTTGTCACTTTCAACGTGTTGAATGCAAAAATGACATACTATGAAACTCCTCATGCAAGGCCTCCATTTCAGTTTCAGTCCTGCCTGCATCATTCAGTACCTACAGAAACATAATGGGAAACGTGATGCACTCACAGCCACCGGATGGTGTGAATGTTTTAAACAAGTTTGTACAAGACAAAGCACCTTATCCTGAAAATCACATTCACAGAAACCCAGCAGCAAATCCACTGTGTTCATCTTTGCACCCTCTTCTGTACAACCATGATTTAGGAATCAAATAAAAAGTCAACAATTCTTTCATGCAAACATTAAAACATGAATACGTTCATTAAAAAAAGAAATGTAACCTCTTGGCTCTCCAGATGGGGTATTTATGTCCTCCTGAGGCTCTCTGGTGTGTACGTGCTCCAACTTTTGTACAAATGGTAAATAACCCACTGATCTTCATGAAATGTGTTTAGAAAGCAGTTAGCTAGATATGGGGGAGACTACTTACACGGTCACATGCAGCAGTCATCTGTATTTGAACTGATTTTTGCATTTGTGCACCCACCTCAGAGGTATCTTCAACCACAAACAAAACAAATCTACATTCAGATCTTTGATGATTTTACACACACCTTTAAAGTGAGGCCCCAATATTTTCATTAAGGTGGTAAATTATAAAGTTCACTTACTGTCAGAATCTTTACAAAAAGAGATACATACCGCATGAAACTGCAGCTCCAATGCATGAAGGCTGCAAATATAATAGCTGTGTGAATGATTATGAACTTTACTTTACACAAGCACAAAAATTATCCCACAATTCCACACCTGTAACGGCTTTTCTGTCAGTATTTCAAAGATGTTGAGTGGATCTACCACCACTTCAGAATCATATTCCATGAGCAGAACCTGCAGAATTCAGTTTTATTAAAGACAAACATGGGTGCAATAAAACAATCAGCATCAATGAGTGAGAAGTCACATTTACCAGAGCAGCATCTTCAGTAACCTTCAAAATCTGTGCTCTACACCAACTACTTCTTACATGAGACCAGATAACACACTCTGATCCAACAGGTTTCATTTCTGTAGCCCGCCTTATACAGCCCAAGTCTAAAACAAACACACAGTTATATTGAGACTACTTGTATACACAAACAATGATGTAATGATGTGCGTGTTGTATCCAGTCCTAGATCTCTAACAATAGTACATCAGCTTAATTTTCAGAAGGCTTACCTGACTGGATGATCTCATGTGATGGAGATTCTGGTTCCTCAACAATGCACAGTTTAGATCCAGCTTCCTGCTGGATGACACTAAATTCTGAACTAACATCTAAATTCTCCAAAGAGCTAGGGCTTTCTTTAGCAAAGTCATGCTGGTTGGTCAAGTCTAATAAACTTCCTGTGACATCAGCAACTGGTTCACGTTGTGTCTCTCTTGTGGATTCCAGGTCCTTGTGTGCCTCAGAAAATACTACACTTCTGTCTGATGAAGAAACATTGTCATCTATCATTACAAGGGGTTCAGCCTGTGCTTCGTTTTCATTCTCTGTAATACTTTTTGTATCAACCTGCTTTTGTTTGACTATCTTTGTTTTGAGGTCTGTGGTGCAGGTTTCATTGGAAATGTCACAGTGTGCTTCAAGGATGGGTACTGGACCCGTTTTATTTTCAGCTGCCACTGGATCCTCAGAGTGAAGCAGTTCTGCAGTTCTGACTGATGGGCTTTTCCAATGCATTTGCATAACATCATTGATGACCACACCATTACACTCCAGTTTGACAAGGTATGGTGTTTCAGAGTTTCCCATTGTCTTGATGGTGATGTTTAAAAGCTTGTCATTAATGAGCTTAAAAAACTCAGGGTCTGCCATTTCATTCCAGACACCCTCGGAAAGATCGAAACCTTCAAGCTGGCAGTCAAACGCCTGAGGAGGAACATCTGACAGCTCAGGTGGAAGTGGTCTCACTTCACCCACATTCATTTTAAATTCATTTCCATAGTCTATAAAAGTAACAGACACTGTGTCATGGTCTCGAGATGTTACTTTAGCGCGATACCACAGATTATCTTCGGTGGAACGAACAATGCAGGCACTTCCAACAGGAACGGAGTCCTCCAAAATTTTCTCTAGTGTATTACCAACATTCTGTAACACACCAGAAATTTCTTGAAGTTTGTCTGTTATTGCATCCTGGCACCAGAAGAGTGAAGGACCTCTGATGAATGAGGCATATCCGGTGACCATTTGTCCAACTGCCAAGTCAGGGTTTTTATGAAAGGTGCACCCCTTGACATCAGACATATGCTTGACCTCTTGACTCTGAAGCTCAGCTGCTGGTGGGCTTTCATCCTGGCAGGTGGATCCAAGCACCACACCATTAACATCAAGTTTCACTTCCCATAAATCTCCTGACAGTGTCACAAACGTGCACATGACCTTATCCACGTTTTGTTCAATTACCTGTTTGAAATTGGGTGCAGTTCCTTGGTCTGTGCTGTCAACACTGTGGTTATTTAGTGAGCAGTGGATGCTGTATCTTGGAAATGAAACAAACGATTGCTCAAGATGACATATTTTTGAGGGAGAAATTGCAGCAGTGTTTCCAAAGTCCACAAACTCAATATCAACCATGTCACTGGTGTTATTTCTTACTGCTGCACGGTACCAAGAGTTATCATCAAGAAACATTGCCCGGACCAACTCTCCCTCATGAATATCCCTGATATTAAGAGCATCACACTTTAACTGCTCATCATTCAGCTTCTCCACAAGTGAATAAATGTCATCCTCATCTGTTGCCAACTGAACAAAGAAGCTGGAGGGGCTGTTACAATGCGAGATGAATACGTCGGCCTTCAGACCTGGTGTGATTGATCTCACTGGGAGATCTGATTCTTTGTGAGAAGTCTGGGGCTTGGTTTTAACACCATGTTTTCTTGACTGAAGAGGGAGACGACGTTCATCTCCATCTTTTGAATTTCTTTGTGATTCATTGGGTTTTGAGGCTTTATGGCACCTCTGAATCTCTTTTTGTGGCTCTGGTCCACCATCTTTATGGAACCCCCACTTGCCTCGTTTAGATTCCAAACCATTTCTTCTTTGTGCTACAGGTACATGACTTTCACTGGATAGCTGAACCTTATCTGTGTGAGTTCTCTGTAGATCATTAGAACCTTCTCTCACGTGGGCTGCCACACCTTTTATGTTCTTTGAGCTGTGTTCTTTGATGGTGTGCTGTTCATTTCTGGGAATGTCATTGCGAAACTTCTGTCTGATCAATGCATTTACTTGAGTTTTTCCATCGTAAAGTTCCACTATTAGTTTTCCTCCGGGTTCTTTTGCCACAATCAGTGCTCTGAAAGAATAGCCCTCTGCATAATTCTGAAACCATTTTCCCACCTCACTTGGCACATCGTCTGGTATATCGGAGAGCCCACATTCTATTGCCTGCACTGGGACCGTCATAATATCTCCTGCTTCAATTGGAACCGGCAGCAAAGCTGATTTATCAACCTCCATCGTGTTACCGTAATCCACAAAATGAACCACGATTGGTTTTGCAGACTTGATTTGGCCTCTGTACCAAAGCCCATCTGTGAATTTTACAAAGCAAACTGTTCCAAAAGTTTGAGGACACTTTGTAACCTCCAGCTGATGACACAGGATATTGACATGGTTGGCAAGTTCATCTATCTGGGCTGAATTCTTTGCAAGATGGCAAAAGAACTGAGTAGCACTTTTCACACAGGTGACGCTCACTTCTTCTTCACAGCCGGTCTTGATATTGTGTGTGGAGTAGTAGTAGGTGTCCAGGCGAAAGGGTGGAACAGGAGATCTTTTAGAAGGTGCACGATCAGCCAGATGTCTTTGGACAAGAAGATTGCAAATGCTTTGGAATGGCGTCTCCAAATCCACAACATTAAACACAACCTTCTGGGAATCGTACATGACTGCAAAAATGGTGCATTTTAAGGGCACATTAGCAGAAGCTGCTGTGTCAACAAACTCCTGAAACAGTGACGTGGCTTCAGGACCCCAGTCTAAAGACGAGCGAGAGACTGGATGGATCAGATTATATAAACTGCATCTAAATGCTTGACCTTTTATCTCCAAAAATGCTGGACTAATCTTCCTAAGATCTTCGATGGCAACCTTCTTTGTCTGCCCATAGTCAATGAACAAGACATCAACATGGGGTGTCTGGTGCTTTTGAATGACCAAGGCTCTGTACCATATTCCAGTTTCAGGATGACGGGCGACACAGGCTGCTTCCAAAGGAGGCTGAAATTCACCACAAGCACAGAAGCGCTGGATGTCTTGCATTAGCACTTCCAAACATGCTGCATTTTCAGCTTTCTGACACCAGAAGTCATTTGGACTCTTAATGTAGGATACGATTACCTCCAGTGAACTTCCGATGGGAAATAAATACTCCTTGAAAGCAGATGCACTTTCTGCCCTAACAGAAGACCTGGATGGTGTTGAAGATCGAACATTTGCCGTGAATGGACCAGTGGTGTGCGCTGTTTCTAAACTGCAAGATCTTAAATCAGGTTTATCCACAACTCCCTCAATGTCTGCAAAGTCTGCACTGCACAATAACTTGCTCAAGTCATTTTCGCCATCCACGCTGGGGTCCACTAACTGAACCATATGGGTGTTTTGAAGCTTGTCTTGTACGTGTAACTCAAGCACCTTGTCTTCAACCATTTTTGAGAAGAACAATGTAGCTGTCTCATCCCACTGTTTAAGTTTGGATTTAATGCCATGCAGGGAGCACCTTACTGCTACAGGTGGTAGCTGCTGGAACCTCAGGGGCAACTGTCGGATATTGTAACAATCAACAACCTCCGTGTTCCCATAATCAAGGAAGTAAACTTCCACTTTCTTGTCAACAATCTTATAGATCGCTGCTCTGTAGAACACACCGTCTTGTGCTTTCGCTGCACAGAGGAGACCTGCAACAGGTTTCTTTATCAAACCTTCTGTAGATGTTGAATCACTGTACAAATGTCCAAGGTCATTCATTAGCTGATGGAATTCATTGGCATAATGCTGAGTTTGAACCCAGAATTTTCCAGGGCTGTCAACATGTTGCACAACAGCCATATGTGAAGTGTTAGGTGGAAGACTTTCTTGAAAAAAGACAGGTTTGTTCCCTTTAAGGTTGGAGCAAGTTTCACCTGGGTGCTTGGTCTCACTTCTCTCTGACATTTTGCTCTTTTGAGATGACAGCCTCCTCTGGATAGCAAAATTAGCCAGGGTCATATCTGAGTCAAGTATGCATTTCTGTTTTAGTTCGAACAACCGATTGATGTTCGTGTTCTCCTCTCCATAAAACGTGACATAGTGCACGCCCTCTGAAAGGCTCTGATACTGAAATTTGGCAATCACCATTCTATTGAGCAGAAGAGATTTCAGGTAGTCAATATGCACAGTTGTCCAACCAAGACCTCTGTCAACTATTCCGTGAAGAGAGCACACATACGTGACAACAGGCATTCTGAAGAATTCAGAGGCAAGTGGCCTGACGTTCTCAGCTTGTACAAACTGTTTCTTCCCATAATCCACATGCAAAACCTCAACCACTTTGTTGGCAGACATGACCTGCTGCAAAATAGAACGGTACCACTTGCCATCACTTCCTCTCGATGCACACGGGCTGCCCAGATTCTCAGGTTTGGCAAAATCGGTTCCAATGCGTCCTTCATAATGCTGCGTTATCTGTTCAGTTAACTTCCGCAGCTCTTGGGAGAAAACCTTAAGTTGACAGAATATTCTAAATGGACTCGTCACCTCTGTGACAACCACAGTCTCAACAGTATCAGTCTGCAACTCTGGATACATGTAGGACTGTGGTTTTTCTATTTGCTCGATAAGCTCAAGGGGTTTACTCCTAATGGAAGAAATTCTCTGATGTTCTGCAATTCCACTGCTGGACTGCAAAGATTTCCCAAACATCTCTTTGAACATGTCACTGGCCAATTTTTTAGCAAATCCCATTTCACACATCTGTCTGGACAGACAAGGAATGTCAAGTAGGAATGTCTGATGAGGCACGAAGACATCTTGAACAAAGGCATTAACTGTTCTACCACAGAAGGTCTTCATGAACTCTAAGGCCATTGTTGACCATCTGTTTTCAGGGGACAGTGGTATAACATTAGCGAGAACACAGAGTTCAACCTCAGGGGGCAAACAGAAAAAGTCACTTTTGCCCCATGCTAACGTGCTAACAGTGGCACGCAGCGTTCTGCCTTCATCAATTAAAAACACACCGTACTCATCCCTATCCCTTGACACGATACGGGCTCTGTACCACGTTTCATACACACGTACGAGGCAGAATTCCCCAGGATTTCCATCTGATTCGCAAAACCCCTCACCGGGATGCTGAATCTCCTTTTTCATTTGCTGATATTCAAATTTCCGGTCTTCATCAAAATTACCCCAAAACTCTACCAAAACACGTGAGGGGTTCAAGTTTATTCTCGAAATCAGTACAGGTACATCTGATCCTGCTGATGGGAGTCCCGCAAGGGTACACATGGCGTTTTGGGCCGGCGTCTGGTGCGTCTACAAAGACAGAATGAAAGATCGGTCAAAATCAACACATTTACGTCCTGTTCTTGAAGTCCTCTTCTATGTCCCCTCACATTAACATTTCAGGGTGAAACCTACAAGGGAAAATACAGTTTATATTAACAGTTCCTCATTGCACCTCACTGTTAATCACCTTTAAGTAGTTAAATGAGCTCTCCACTAGGACAACATGTTTATTGAAAGTATTAAAATGTCATCAAAACAGAAATTTATGAAACATCATCAAAACATTATATGAAAGCACAAAAAGCACTTATAATATTACGAACTATAAGAGCAGTTTTAAAACTTCATGTCACCTTCACAAACGAGTGTCCCCGTTAAACTACTTTCAGTAAAGCCACGTCCGCGATTATTGATCAGAGAAATGCGAGACATGACGGCGATCATCAGTCTGTCGTTTACATTTAACGTTTAATAGGCAAACGTATGTCAGTGTGAAAGATACACGACAGCGGCCATTTAACACTGTTGAAACACACAAACTTTAAACTATTTAAAACATGAAAACACATTTACATTGAAACACTTTTAATCGACACAACTATCGCTCACCGCTTCACGTCTCCGTTTTTATTTTGCTGTTGGTCAAACGCGCCTGTCGATCATACCATCAACCACCGAACTAAAACCACCGACAACCGAACCAAAACCACCGACAACCGAACCAAACCCACTGACAACCGAACCAAAACCCACCGACAACCGAACCAAAACCACGACAGAAAAACGACGATTGTGATCAAAACGAAGCGCGTCCTCGTTTATAAATCGAGCGATTGCCGTGAGAAAACTCGCCGCATGACGTCACGTCAGCCTCGTTCTGATGCGTTTAGCTGATTGGCTCATTTAACGTCGTTATAAACGCAACACGCGATATCAACATAAATAAATAAAAAATATTTTTTCATCAAAAGAAATCATTTATTACACATAAATAAAATAATACAAAATAATATACAGTCATATTTATAACTTCTGAACTTCGATGTGTTCATTGATAACTTGCGTCTAGAGTCAAGCGTTTACCAGCACAATTTCATTCATTTTTAACTTGTGCATTTGATGTTTAAACTCCGGACGTGTGAAGCTAGTTTCTATATACAACAAGAGAGCAAATAAGACACCACGCAGTTATTAAAAAAAAAAAGAAGATTTTAATACAACCATTCTGTATGAACAGATGTCACTTGAGTCGGAAGTGAACAAAAAATAGGTCGATACATAACAAAACTTCAGACCAAGTGATAAACTGGCATTCAGACAGGTATCTGTAAAACAATTACAAACTGTGATAAAGTGAAAAGGAGACAGATGGGTGGAAGACGGTAAAATAAAACAAAAATACATGTGTTGACTATTTTGGTGGGTCTGTGTTTATGCCGTATTTCTCTTTGAGAAGTTTCAGCTGCTCTTCCTTTTTCTTCGTGTCCATTTTTTGGAAAGCCTTGAAAGAGAGAAGAACGAAGGTTATAATTTATTTATCTAACATTGCTCTTAGCATGTCAGTAACTTTTTTGGTGCACTGTTCCTTTAACACACATTCTATATCATTTCAATGACTCAAGGGTGATTCTAGGCACAGAGACAATACAAATGAACTCACCCTGTTTGCATTATAGTACAACACAACTAAATATCTGTTGCAGACGTTGAATCCGGAGAGATGGTCACAGGCATTTTTTGCATCAAAGATGTCCTCATACACAACATACGCAGTTCCTCTGGTTTCTGGTGTGTTTCCACTGAGAGGACCATACAAAAGAACAGAAAAAAAAATGATTTTTGTTTATGAACCATCATCTTTAAAGATACTAAGACATTTACACAGAAGCATGAAAACTTCCTGATGAACATCCGCTAACAATGTTACTGTAATAAAGCAATACACACAGTGATACTCACACTCTGATTTGACGGATTGGTCCATACTTCCCAAAGATGTCATACATCTCCTCTGCAGTGATCTTGTACGGAAGGTTTCGTATGTACAATATCCTGTTTACCTCTGGAGGTAAACGAATCTGAAAAACGAGGATAAAAGTAATACTTGAAATGTTTCAGGCTACTGAAATCAGTTTTCATCACGACTAGTCTTAAATACTGCATCTCATGTAGGAAGCATAAAAGCAGGGATTGTATTTTAAACACATCGTTAGTAACAACGCGATCATTTTTACACTGAAATAACAATAATAACAAATCTTTCGTGCGGACGGCCCATTTTAAAGCCACTGATAAGTAACACATACATTTAAACGTCAGAATTAAAGGTTTAACTCACATTTGCTCGTTTAGCTGCTTGCATCGCCATGGCTGGACCTTATAATAAAAAATAAAACTAAATCTTTGCCCCAAAACGTGAATGTTACGCACGTAATAGTAAAGATCAGCCGCACAAGAACAGCGACTACGCACTTTGTGATGTTTGATGACGCAGAGTGATGACGTAATTCCGGGAAGCGTACGTCAGTTTCCGGTCCAATCCATT
The DNA here is from genome assembly GCA_036877525.1 of Chromobotia macracanthus. Lineage (NCBI taxonomy): Eukaryota > Metazoa > Chordata > Actinopteri > Cypriniformes > Botiidae > Chromobotia > Chromobotia macracanthus. The sequence continues at coordinate 1,928,198 of JAZGTH010000078.1, read as the reverse complement.
GACTTTCCATTCTAATCGGTTCTTCTTTCTAAATGATTATAATAAAGTTTTATGGTCTTAAACTATTAATACTTACAGTGTCTCGTTTTATTCCACACAATGTCTGTTTGAGTGACACCGACAAACAAACAACGTTACAAAAGCGGTAAAATTGCCTAGAAAATGTACAGCTACCGCCATCTAACGGGCGTATGATGTTATGGCGTATGACAAAGACAAAACTAAAACTACTGCGTGTTCTTCTGTAGTTTCATTTCTGTTATGTGGTACATTTTCATCTCCCCATCAAACGTTTAAAAGATGGGAAACATATTACAAGTATTGCAATTTTTTATTACACATTTATATAATAAAAGATATCTGACCCTATATCTTTGATGTCTTACAGTATTAGTAGGTTTGCACAGGTTTGTGCTCTACAATAAAATTACAGACAATAATATTAAGATTAATGAATGTCTAACAAAATGTAAATGTAAAAATGTTAACATGTAAACGCATTCCCAGTCAAACTTCACTGATAACTTAACTTAATTTGCATCATGTTAGACTTAATTATATATTGTAAGTTTAAGAAACCGCTAAGTGATACATTTTAAAGTGTATAATTTGAAATCAATCTTCAACAATGAGGAAAACATCCCATATATTCTTTTATTATGTTAAAGCACAACACAAGGAGTAGTGCAGCCATGGCATCAGGGGCACAACACATGCTACATGTACAAAATAACTCTTCAATTGAAAAAGGTGACCATTGCATGAACTTGGTGTGGTGCCTAAGTAGGTAAACATTACATCTGTAACACTTTTCACACAGGCAGAAGTTAATTTTAAACGGAGCACAGAAGTGTGCTTGTTTAGAAAGAGATTCAGTGCTCAAAATGTGCAGTTCGTGCAAATTTCTGGATTCAAAGGTTGGTACTCTTAAGCAGGTCTGAGCCCTAAAAGTTTTAAACCCCAGCAGCACATAAAAGTACAAACAAATGCTGTTTTGGAAGTCCAGCCTGGATGAGTCAGGAGTTCAGACAGATTTATTTTGAGGCAGGTTCATTATTTTGATTATTTGGTAACACCACAGCTCAGAAACACTTATGTATGTATGTATTCTTTGCTTTGGCCCCATAAACATATGCAGACTGATATGCTGTACTGTATGTTGAGAGCATTCTCAGATGCCTTTAACATGGACTGCACAGCTTGTTAGCTCAGTATGGGAAGGTTTTTTATGACTGGTATAATATTTTGATCATAAGTATGAATGTATGTCCTGTTTAAAATCACATAAAGCTTCATACAGTCAGGATCAAACAGTGTTTTAGTCTTAGATCTTGATCTCACAGATTTCTGGCCATATTTTATCCTCATCATGTGAAGTACATGCTGAAACAGAGAGAATACATTACCCATAGTTTTTTTTCACTCATCAATGGATCAGGAATGGATGCCCATCGGTGTGACATCACCATATATACATCTTTCCAAAACCAATTTTCATCTACTAACTATTGTACATCACATTTCAGTAGCTTTTTTTACATAAGGCCGTGATCATTCTGTAAGCAGGATGAAAAGGATGGACGATCTCTTAAGGCAAACCTAATGGCATGCAAATAAACTACATTTATATTCACCAACAGTACAAGCACATTTGAAGGGAAAGGTTCATTGGACGTGCGCTTATCTTATTGTCCATCCAGATGACTGGATAAACCTGGAGCGGTTACGATTACCGTAAGAATCGGTTCAGTTGACATTACGCAGTATATGGTACATATAGCTAGCATCAGTAAACAGTAAATAGTATAGCTTAATTTAATACAGCACATCAACGATGCGCAAGCTCCAGTGAATTCAGACTGTATAGAAGATACTTCGCACACTCCTCACATTTTGGCAGTTAATTCCGACAACTCAATATATATGTATATTAATATTCATATAGTTCTATTTGTGCATGGCATGATTTGTATTTGTACATTATGTGTGTACAGTAATGTATGCATGAGGGTGTGTGTGAGTGTGTGGGTGCACATGTGAAATTTGTTAGCAAAAACATTCTCATGCACACAAGTGTTTAAAATACAGGAAGCGGATTCATTGAAAGGTAGTCCAAGCAATTTTTTTCGGTGGAAATAGCTGCAAACTGAATGGAACATTAATCATTTGTGCAGTCCCCAGCTCTTTTCCGAGACGCTCATTTTTGCAGGTCACACTGCAGCAGTAATACAATGGACGGGTCGCTCTTTGCGGCTTCTTTGAACTCTTCCAACGTGATCTGGTCGTCGTTGTTCTTATCCATCTTACTGAAGATTTTGTCGACTCGCTGCTCAGGCGTCAGGCCGTCCTCATTCATCTTCATCATGATAACAGTCCCCACCATCTTGTAAATTGCCTTTAGAAAGAAACAAAACAAGAACAGCTTGGAATTAAATCAATTTGTCGGTGCTGTGGCTTAGTTAGTAGCATAGTTAGTACTCACCTAATTAACAGGGAATGTTCTCAGAACATTAGCTGACGTTCTCTAAAAGTTCTCTTAAAGTATAACATTCTTGCAGTAACATCAGTGAAACTTTTCTTATTGTTATATATCATACCTTTATGTGAATGTGAATAATTGTCTTACCCAAGCAAAAACGTTAATACAATGTCTAAATCAAGACTGAAATAACTACCTCAATGATCTCGAGCATTTCAACTCGTGTGATTTTTCCATCTCCGTCCAGGTCGTACATGTTAAAGGCCCAGTTGAGCTTCTGTTCGAAGCTGCCTCGAGATGTGATGGACAGAGCGCAGATGAACTCTCTGAAGTCGATGGTACCATCTCCATTCTTGTCAAAGGTTCTGAAAGCATGCTGAGCAAACTTTGAAGCATCACCATAAGGGAAAAACTAAAAAAGAGGGAAAACAGTACAATTAAATGAGTTGATCATGAAGGCTTGTGCACATTTCATCAGATTAAAAACAGCTTCATTTTAGAGCTGCAGGGCTTTTTAAATACCATCATGTTGCACTGGAGTCATTGCTATTATGAAGTACATTTATAATACAGTATATTGACAGAAATATTAAACACACAATGGAAAAGATGGAAATTGTTGCTTTGAATTAATCAGATTATTTTGCATGTCCTTGTGTGCTGTGTACAGTAATAACTTCTAAAATCACAATTATTTAAGAAATATACCCAGTGGTTTTCCATGTTTTACCATGTTTCAATCTCTGATTGAAATGTTTCAAACAAAACATGTTAGGAAATTTTTTAAATTGCTAATTAGATTTTACATTTTCCTTGTGTCATCAGTATCATATTCCATCCTGTTTCTCGTTTGCAATATCCCGTTAACTAATAAGAGTCAGTTCCTTAATAACATCATCATTCAGGATATGACATCATTTCTGGTGGGAAAACAACAGAACAGCCCTGTAATTATCAGCAATGGACTTTATTAATTCGGTAATGTTTTGTGGTATTAGTTGGTGTTTCTCACTCTAAAACATTTCATCCCTAAAACAACAGAAATCAGTATGATAATGTCAAAATGTCAAAAGATGGTTTACAAATACCATCATGCAAGCTAACAGTCCCTCACTGGTCACCTTTAGATCTTTGTTTTTATTCTGTTGTCCACCCTGTTCATTTTCCCAGCTGTGTAGATAATAAAGTTCCTGACTTAACTAAAGCATGTTTCCTTTCATAGAAATATTTACTAGCTTAAATGACAAAAGCATTTTCAAATCTTAAAGCTTTTAAAGATTTTTGAAAACACTACATAAACAAAAAGTCTTTATACAATAATATCATTTGTGTTGCCCAGGGATGCTTATATTCATTGCCTCAGATTAAAACATATTTATTTTAGTGCTGAAGGGCTTTTCAAGTATCATTTTGTTGCATGAAGCCACAGTAAAAACTTCAGGCATGTTGCAGATAATACTCTGTGAAGCAGGAGATTTTAGCACAGGATGAGTGTGTGTGTGCGAGTGTGTGTTAACTACGGCCATCAACGCCCAGTGCAGTACCTCCCTCATCACAGAAGGCTGCAATGCGGACGTGCGTTCTGAAGTCAGTCTGTGCGCATCAGCCTCAGCAGCAACACAGAGCAGCTCTTTGAAGGGGCGTCAGTGCTCTTCTCATACTGTTACCCTCACAGTGACTGAGGGCAAAAACTACATTCACTCATTCCCAATGCAGCAAGTGCCAAAGAATCGTTCATCTTTATCGTGCCCAAGTTATTTAGCTGCAAAATTATAAAATATTCACAGAGGACTAATGTAAAGAACAAAGTTAAATATAATTTTGTGGTGGTATTATAGATTTTCCCAAATGCACTCACAGTATCCATTATTTGGTTCTAATCGAAACCTTAATTTTTAAAAGTGTGCATACTAACAACATACATGTTTCATACAAGATCTGTATAACAGTACAGTTGCCAAGATTTTTGTTCAATGACCAAATTAAGTCTAAATTTCATAACATCCCTAAACCCAAAACATGAAGAAACAATTTCAGAACTACTGGACACCAACCTAGAGGCTGATAGGAGCGCAGTGATCCTCATCTGACAAGATCATGCAAAACACCCGCTCACATATATCAAAGATTTCACAAACTGCCAGACTTCTCCAAAAAGCAGAAGTCTCTGCCAGACTGGCACTGGAGGAAGAGACACACACTGTGATGCGCCCTGCGCACATGCAAAATGATTCTCTCATGGGGCTGGCCCTTCTGCTCCATATGGCTGTGCACTTCACAAATGTAGTGGAGAGCAAGAAAAACAAACAATGTGCAAATCATGAAGAATCATGGAACTGCTGCTGTGTTCTTACATGCAAATCTGGCAGGATTTCTTTCTTTTTTGTGTGTATATAAAAACAGTGATTTTAAAAATAACCATGTAGGGCACGACTGTAAGATATTCTTCAGTTTTGCTTTACATTAACTTTTTCCCAAGCAAGTAAATGAATGAGAAAGAGCATGCCCTAACACAGCTGGGGAATTAAACTGTGCAGGGACAGCAAAGGGCTCAAGCTGATGCCCCTCCCTGTGCCATCACAGCACAAGCTGATGCCCCTCCCTGTGCCAAGCCCCCTTTGCCCCCCTTTGCACTAGTCTACACCTCCTCCCAACTGCTCCTAATGCAGGTCATTTAACAATGCCACAATCATGGATTTTTTAGCCCTTTGCAGCTGTGGATTTCAGAATAACTAACTTTGGTTATTAAATCTAACCGAAGAAGGCTGAGCATGCAGGATCAGAATGAATGTAATCATTAGAATCAATTATCGTTCCAAACCAGATCATTGTATTACTCTGAGGTTGCTCTTTTAAGGCTCAGGAGATGCAATGGAGGTCTTAGGAGCTATAAACAGGAGCTATAAAATGAATGTGGCTAACAGAGCTGTCATCGCTTACACACACACCTCCACTGTGAGCAAAGATGAGACAGCTGATGAAGCCTCAGTGTTCAAACAGACCTACAGCACAACTGACCTCAGCACTGATAATACACACACAGTGGAGAGTAATGCTTGTACTGGAAGACTGCCACATCACATCACACACACACATCTAACTGTGCTGCACAGTGTTTAACACAGTCACACACTGGCTGTGAGGTATCTACCTCATTTTGAGGATGCTGATAAAGTTGTTGTAATCGATAAGTTCTGTTGAATTGATCAATTTCAGCTGATGCTACAGCTTTTATAGATCCTTGTATGGTTTCTTAAAGGTGTAGCTCACACTTTCTGTGCCAATAATAGTATCAAATTAAACAAACTAAATTCCAGTACAGAATTGTTTAGAACAAACATGTCTGACACAATCTGCCTAAAGAAAGCAATAACAAAAGAAAAGCAATATGTCTAGCTGTTTATCAGTCCTTCCAGTTTCATCATCCTCCTTCAGCCTTTCCCTAATCTCCATTGGTTGGACAAGCAGGAAATCCCACCCCAAACCTACACCAATGGTTGAGGCAGAAGCTGACGTCAGGCCGCTCAAACAAACAATGCAGTGTTTTAAGCCTAATGGCTTATTTGTAGTTAGAAGACATTTTAACATAGAAAAAAAACACTCTTCTCCTTTAAGAATGGATGATAACGCTGCCACATAATACTATACCCTACAACACAAGAAATGTACCAAGAAAATGATGTACACTGATTCTCATCTTCAACACGAGAACATTCTGAAAGCTTTTTCTTCCTTCACAGCGAAGCGCTTCTCTTCAAGCAGCTGAATCATGAATAAACAATGTCCTATCATTTAAACAACCTCCCCCACAGCACACACAGATTGCTTTATGACAGGCCAGGAGAAGCACTCAGAAGGTCACAATGGCCTGATGTCATCTTCCTGCCGACAAAATGACAACAGTTAACAAGAACTTTATTGCTGGTTCAGCACAGACCGAACACCATCTGCGGTATCTTTTAAAGCAACATCTCTACATCTGAGATATGGATTATGTTAACCAATGGTGGCACAGCAGATCTGCGTCGCTTCATTTTATTACTTTTTTTTAGTGATGCTAATTGTCTAATTAGCTTTGGAATGTATGAATAGCAATGACATGTTGCAGTTATTTATGACTAATTAGCCAATCTTGTGACAGAAAGCACATCCTCACATATCCGTCTATGAACATACTGTATCCCCCAGCTCATCAAATAAACTGATCTTCTAACAGGCTGCACTTAGACACTGACATTTTCTCTCTTCTGAGTCTACAGGGTTGTCAGCTTGGCTCTCATTTGAGTTCTCCTGAGGGAGTTTTTGTTACAGATGTAATGCGAGGTCTTGCTACAGATTAACCCAGCGGTCGGATCCAGATTTCTTCAGTTCTTCTCACTGTACTGTAGCGCTCGGTTAGTATGCTTGAAGTGTGCAACTATTCGTTTATTTGAAATAATATACTAAACATAAAACATTTCCAGTGGCTAGCAAGAGGCTAATTTTACTGTAACTTAACATAAATCTTTCTAAGGAATTCAGTTGGTTCTAGACTAACTCAGCCCAAATTTCTGTTATCTAGTGCTAAGATTTGGATTCTCATGACTTCATATTATCTGATCAGGTTTCACATCACTCCGAATTCTCCTAAAAAGCAAACGCATTCTTTCCATCTGTATGATACAGTATATCAAAGAACCGGCAGACAGGACAAAGGGCTCTGAAATTCAATGCATGCATACAGTCTGAAAAACTGTACATTTTAAACATTCCTACAACTTTCCGTGTAACACTTTTGTTCAGTGAAACACAAAGAGAAAGGACTAAGAAGAACCACAAACAAAGCTGACATCTCTTTTCCTCTCTGTAACTCAGGGCTCACGGATAATCAGCCCCCCCTGCACTACTGACTGAATTAGATGGGCAACATGTCCACTGGATAATTGAACCGGGCTAGCTTTACCCAATACCATTATATAAGCCCTGTTTATTCCTAAGCATTTACTCCTGATCCAACTGAGCAAAAACCATGTTGGTTTAAACACCAATCACTGATCTCAGTACAGCTAAATGACATTTCCTTAATTCTCGAAAAAGACAGATGAGACACCATATTTGCTGACGTTTGTAAGAACTGCATTTCTTTTCAAGGCAATCGGCTCTTAAATCAGAACTTAATCAGATTGTAAATTGTAATGTAGGCCTGCGGTGACTTTGAGAGCTAACCCACAATCCCACAATGCCTCAGGAGATCTGCTTTAGCAAACAATCACACTTAAAAAACGATCAAGCAAATGTATGCTAATTGTGTTTGATTCAAACAGTATTTTAACCCAGTTGCTGGTGTGATTGTATATTCCAAACAGACACAAAAGTGTTACAATAAGAGGTCAATAAGAGGAAAGTCCAGCCCTGCACACACACACACACTAGCACATAAATTAATAAAGTGCGAGCAAAGTATTACTATTAAATTATTTCTGTGCATTTTATATATGCATTTCTGTGTTTGCATTTTCTGTGTGTTTGGATGCGGTCTGAGAAACATTAAATCTGTTGCATTTGTTTGGTGCTAGTGAGATGAGTAAGGAGCAGCGTTGCATAAATTTACACTGTGGGTGTCATCCACACAAAATGTTAAACCTAACAATTACACACAGGCCTGAAAATTCATTTTTGTTCCTTTGAACGTGTTAGCGTGTTAACTACGACCATAAAGCCCTTGTGCTAATGATGTACCCGGCTGATCTCAGATCACAGGCTGACGCAGGGCCCGGCTGACAGAGACCTTGAGCTGACATTGAGAAGAGAAGCACCGGGCTGCTACAGTGAGTAACTGTCAGCTAATCAAGAGAAGCATCAGAGGTTTTTCCACCCGACCCTCCGCACGTCACAGGCAGGCTGGGGTCATCACTCCAACACGTATGTTTGACTTCCAGTGAGGCCACAGAACACTTCCTGCAACAGTAACATTGGTAGTGCAGGTGTTTGTGACACAGCAGTCATGCTGCTACTGCAAAGCTACAGGTTCGAATCTGACCTGTCTTTACTCCTACCCCATAATCTTTCTTTATTGTCCTGGTTTAAAAGGCATTGTGATAACGATGCTAAAAGATGATGAAATTAACAACCATAAGGCAATTAAATTATCCCGGATAGGTCGTCTTTCAAGAACTGTGCACAGGGAATAAGGCGACGCCTTATTGATCGCAAGAAGGCCATTTTTTTCTTCACAAAGACAACCTTGTGTGACACTGAGGTCCTCCATTTTCTCCACACAGCTATCATTAAACAAAATGGATCCTTTAATAAATCTGGAGCACGTAAGTCATTTATTACTTCATCCCAACATCCAGGGACACCATCTCTGGTCTCACACTGTACTTACAAACGCACAACCTGTCATTCAGATAGATATTTCAGATGATTTTTCTCTCTGATGTCTATTAGAGCAAAAACATTAAAAACCGCTCAGTTAGTTCATATTTCCAGAATCACCACAAAATTTATGACAGCGCAATAGTGTTTGGATAGACTTCTGGCATCGAAGATCTGGTGATTAAAAGAGGAAGAATTAAAAAAAATACTCTTAATTTGTGTGCAGCCTTGACAGCAGCAAAAATGATGTTTCTGTAGTCAGAATGTGAGTCTGTATTTAATAGAAAATCGAAATAAATACGAGCAGGACAGCAGGAAAATCCCCATGATGTATGTAACAGAATGTAATCAGAACGATGTCTTTATTGTGACAGAAACAAAATCTACAAATCCCAGATGCCAGTCTTGATTTTTCTGTCTCTTTGCACACCAAATAACTGAAGTGAATGATGTTTTAAGAGAAACAGGCAGAGACAGACAGTTTAAGCATGTTATGAATGTTGATCGTTGTGAATAATATGCGTGTGTGTGTGTGAGTAGTGCATGACATTGTGTGTGTATAATATATAATAAACTTTGATTACACCCCTGCTTTAATTTGAAGATGTCCTGCCACATCACTGTCTGTGCCAGGCCAGAGCCCTGAACCACAGTCTGTCCTGTCATTCCACATCCATTGGCTGGGAGGCCAATTAAACTTTAACATGTGACACACAAGAGCTTCTTTTTGCACAAACCCAAAGTCCATTACACAGCACCTTATCACGGCTGTGACACTAATAACATCTGAAACCACTGCAACAGACAAAGAGATCATTTACAAACACCATGTACAGACATCAGCCCTGGATACTACAGGATGCCATGTGGTGAAATACAGCTAGTAACTTACAGCTAGTAACTTACAGCTAGTAACTTACACCTAGTAACTTACACCTAGTAACTTACACCTAGTAACTTCACCACATGCTGTCTCGAACCAAAGAGGCATTTTCATTTATTCATGTTCTTTCCATTACTTAGGAGCAGTTGTGGCCTAATGGTTGGAGAGTTATATTTGTAACCCAAAGGTCACAGATTCCATTTCTTTAAACAGGGGACCGACTCAGAGTCATCAAACTAACTCATAGTTACTGTATAACTATTTTCCCTAGGGCTGCACTGAGCTCAGTAACTATGCTCTTATTGAATTATCCCCATATGAGACAAAACTCTGCAATTTTCACTTTACCAGCCACTGCTGTTGGTTTTAATACATCAATTCACCTGCCAGACGCTTTTATGCAAAGCCAGTAAAAGTGCATTTAAGCTGCACATTGAATCAGATCTGTGTGAATCAAACCTTTGACCGCGGCTTTGCTAGTGTTTTACTCTAACTATCAGGGAAATCAAATGTGTTCCACCACGGCAGGAGATTTTGCCCCATAATTCCATTCGAGTGAATAATCTGTTCTGATCATTCCTGTAGGCTTTTTGTTTAAGCTGCATTACATATCGATAGGTGGTTATATGTGAGCTACACCATCTAAACCCAAAGATAACAAACTGAATCAATGTCTACACATTGAGAGAGAGAGAGAGAGAGAGAGAGAGAGAGAGAGAGAGAGAGTTAGTTTATCCACAGAACTGATCTCACACCCAGTCTGGCAACCTATTATTGAAAAAGCATGAATCATTTAAAAGATGCCAAATTTAGTCATTAATATGGCTTTCAATAAACCCCCCAAAGCAACAGACAATGCTAGACGCCACCTAAGCTTTTCCTATACAAATCCTGTTCATTATTAGGGCCAGATTATTGTCTCAAAAAACTGTATGTAAAATACCTTCAACACAATCTCCTTATCTTACCATGATTCACAATGATAAGTTTATAATAATGATTTATCATTTTGGCTCTCAGGTCGGATTTCCCTAGAAATGTCCATTTGGCTTCAACTGGTTTTAACATATGTAATGAACATACTTTACAAATATGTAAAGTAACCTGCAATTTTATGTTTCAAACTGAGATGGCGACAGAAAGGCGAAAGCTACAGATTACAGCTATAAATGTCGCTGGTACTTTTTAATTTAAGAACATAACGGCTGTATTTGCATGACAGGAAATAGTTGCCCTGTGTCACCAACATGGCTGCTTAATAAAGACTTAGAAAAGATCAAATAATGTTGCTTAACGGCCAGTATTGTTACATGTCCCCACAAAGGTCAATAATTAAACCCAAATAAAGTAAAACAGGACATGTCAACAACTTCATAAATATGCAGCTGAGATCTGAACTGAGTTCAGTGCCAGTTACACGTCAGACCATCCAACTGAGTGACTCAGAGGGCCTTTCCAGTCACATGGTGCATCTGATGCGTTCCTCAGTGACCTTCAGTCTGGAAGAACACCAACAAACAGCCGGCACAAGTAGGGAAATGGATCAGAGTGAGGAGGGACTCTACCTTAACATACAGCTGCTGGAACTCCTCCAGGTTCAGTCGGCCACTGGGACAATCCTTCAGGAAGCCCTTGTACCATTGCTTGAGTTCATGTTCGTTAAATTCTGTGTTCTTCACCAGATCTTCCATCACCTCAGGGGTCAGTTTGCTGTTCTGTTTCCCCATGGTGTCTGCAAGGCACACAAATCAGATTTGCCATGATCTCACTTTGTCTACAGCTTTAAAGGCGCAGCATGCGATTTATGAGAAACTCTGCTGAAAATTAAAACCAACACCCAAACAAACAATTTTGTGAATATTTGTGTTTGCATAGCAGGACAATAGGACTGATCACCACAACACCGTAACACTTTTGTAGCCAACCAGCAATAAGGGGCGTGTCCACCAGCTGTAAGTCGTTGAGGGTGCAGTTATGGAGGGAGGCGTGTGTTTGTTTGGGTGTCCATTTCAAATATCAACAGCGTTTGTTCATTGTTTGCTGCACCTTTATCTTATTCGAAAAAATGCAATTTTTTGACATTCTGGCCAAGCACACACACTATACATTTATGTATTTGACTTATGATGGTGCAATGATGGTGCATTCAAGGTAATATTCATTATACATATTGAATGTGCCTCATCTAAAATCATCTTAACTTTTGCTGATATACATTCATCTGTTCAATGCTCAGCTGCTCACAGCAGCTGAATTCTATATCCCTGCATTTAAGTTGCAACTTTATTTGCTTGCCAAAAAAGTGAGACAATTGAGTGAATACATTAAAATTGTGTATTTGGTGTGACAAACATATGTGCTCTAAAAGTCTAAGACAAACAGTTAAAAGGTCTGTTTTGCATTCTACATACACATGCAATACAAAGCTACTCTGAGCCCAGAAACAATGATGTTCAGCAATAAAATTAAGGCATTCTTGAGAAAAAGAGACACCACCCTGTGCTTGTTGTAGAATAGTCTGTGAAACACTATATCAATAAATAATATCTTACAAAGCCTGCAGGAAACCCCCATATGCAATCCCCTTTATCAGCTTATAGTTATTGTTTCAGACGTGTGTGTGACATTTATAGATCCTGCCACATTCACTTATATAAACTGAGCATCTGACAGCTTTAAATAAATATCTTACACACACCGTGCATTACTGTCAAGGAAATGAGTAAATTAAACCGAGCATCATTAGCATAATCACCAAAAGGTCATCAAATCCTTCAGTGTGACATTTACATTTTTTTGACAATTAAAAAATCTTTCCATTCCATCTATGTTAAATGAATAAAAACATACAATGAATGCAACAAATGCAGTCACGCAGTAATTCTGTTGGGTCATAATTTTTTTCACGGCTGCTAATTCGTAAAGGCGAGCGCTCATAAAAATCATAGAGACTCAGCACACATAAACGACAGAACGCTGCGCTACAAAGTTCATTACAATTAATTTTCAGTCTGCGGCTGACAGACGAGCAGTGAGGCATTAACTTGATGATAATGAGTGCTAATTCAGTTTCCCACACAACAGCGTTTCACTGTCAAGGCAATGCAGTAAAAGACATGCATCTTCAGTCTTCCACAAAGATACTGGTAGAGATTTCTCTGTTCAGCCCACACAGCAATCTTTGCGAGCCAGCGTGTTGTGTAATCCCCAAACTGTGAGGTCACGGACACAGAAGACAACACAAAACAAACATTTCTTCAGCAGTATGTGGCGGTGAAAAGAGGTCGTAGAACCAGTGAAGTAATGCACAAGAACATAAACTATGGTCAGATCGTGGACCAGCGATCCTTCAACGGAGAACACAAAACCCCTCCCTGATCTACAGACTGCACTGCGTATTTGGGGAAAACCTTTAAAAGTGTTCCACCTAAAACATAAACACTGCTAAACATCACAGATTTATAATAAAAAACACAAATATAACAATCACAGCTTAAAACTTACAGATTCATCTTAAACCCACATAGCTCTGTGAGAGTGTGATTTATTATAGCAATCTAATTAAATGATCATCATCGGCCTTAACTGAATGCTGAGCCCTCCAGCTTCAAAGATTTACATGATTTCTGTCGAGATAAGCGGTCAATAGGATGGGTCAAAAGCAATTGTTTCACAGGTCTCCTTATTTTTAAAGATCTAGCACTGATTTGATCGGATTGGTTCAGTTCTGAACAGCCCTGCTGTGATGTCATAAATCAGCGTGGCTGACATTAGCTAGCAAGAAACTTTAAATCAACAAGCCCACCAGTTTAATACTGAACAAAAAGGTTCACCAGCACACGAGTTACTAACATATATTCTGTCCAACAGAACTGATCACTGCCGGCGATTAAAGGACCCGAAGAGCCCATCTGCCTAAAACAGTTCACCCATTTCCTCTTCAGCTGCATCAGTGCTGTTTGTGTTGCAACAGGAGGATTGCTCTGTCCTGCTGACCAAACTCTGCAGGTTCAATCGATCTCTTAAAATCATTTTGCCTTTTCACGAGACACGGCCGTAATGCTGATCGATTGTACTGATCCTCAGAGCAAACGCAGAACATCGGAGAAACATGCAGATCTGATGTGGCTTCAGTCACAACTTCTGTACATTTCATACAGCATACCCAGCCAACAGGAAACATTCTCAGAACATTGTTTAATGTTCCCTGAACTTCCTGGCAAAGTTATCGAAAACATTCGTGCAGTAACATTAGCAGAACATTTATTTATAACATTTAAAAACATTATATATATATATATATAATACATCACAAGTTAGTGGAACAAGTTAACAAAACTGAACAAACGCTTGAATAACGTTCTTATAACCAAACAGCAGCGTTAATACAACGTCTAAATAGTGGACATATTGATAATAAATAAATAACATGTTCAATGTTTTTATTCCTTAATGGAAACGCTGGGGAAACGTTGTTACTGTGATGTGGGCATGCATTCACCCTCACAGAAAACGCTGCAGTAACGCGTTACACACGCGTTGTGATGAAGCCTCATCATGTGTGATGCAACACATGCAGATCATCCAGACATCACATAACAAACACTGACTTCATTCATCATGTGTGACGCAACACATCCAGATCATCCAGACATCACATAACAAACATGATTCATCACAGCAACACATCCAGATCATCCAGACATCACATAACAAACACTGACTTCATTCATCATGTGTGATGCAACACATGCAGATCATCCAGACATCACATAACAAACACTGACTTCATTCATCATGTGTTGCAACACATCCAGATCATCATCCAGACATCATTCATTTTTCGACAAACACGACTTATTCATCATGTGTGATGCAACACATCCAGATCATCAGACATCACATAACAAACACTGACTTCATTCATCATGTGTGATGCAACACATCCAGATCATCCAGACATCACATAACAAACACTGACTTCATTCATCATGTGTGATGCAACACATCCAGATCATCCAGACATCACATAACAAACACTGACTTCATTCATCATGTGTGATGCAACACATCCAGATCATCCAGACATCACATAACAAACACTGACTTCATTCATCATGTGTGATGCAACACATCCAGATCATCCAGACATCACATAACAAACACTGACTTCATTCATCATGTGTGATGCAACACATCCAGATCATCCAGACATCACATAACAAACACTGACTTCATTCATCATGTGTGATGCAACACATCCAGATCATCCAGACATCACATAACAAACACTGACTTCATTCATCATGTGTGATGCAACACATCCAGATCATCCAGACATCACATAACAAACACTGACTTCATTCATCATGTGTGATGCAACACATAAAAAAACCCAAAACCCCCAGACACCCCACAACAAACACGACTTCATTCATCATGTGTGATGCAACACATCCAGATCATCCAGACATACACATAACAAACACTGACTTCATTCATCATGTGTGATGCAACACATCCAGATCATCCAGACATCACATAACAAACACTGACTTCATTCATCATGTGTGATGCAACACATCAAGATCATCCAGACATCACATAACAAACACTGACTTCATTCATCATGTGTGATGCAACACATCCAGATCATCCAGACATCACATAACAAACACTGACTTCATTCATCATGTGTGATGCAACACATCCAGATCATCCAGACATCACATAACAAACACTGACTTCATTCATCATGTGTGATGCAACACATCTGAAGATCATCCAGACATCACATAACAAACACTGACTTCATTCATCATGTGTGATGCAACACATCCAGATCATCCAGACATCACATAACAAACACTGACTTCATTCATCATGTGTGATGCAACACATCCAGATCATCCAGACATCACATAACAAACACTGACTTCATTCATCATGTGTGATGCAACACATCCAGATCATCCAGACATCACATAACAAACACTGACTTCATTCATCATGTGTGATGCAACACATCCAGATCATCCAGACATCACATAACAAACACTGACTTCATTCATCATGTGTGATGCAACACATCATCCAGACATCACATAACAAACACTGACTTCATTCATCATGTGTGATGCAACACATCCAGATCATCCAGACATCACATAACAAACACTGACTTCATTCATCATGTGTGATGCAACACATCCAGATCATCCAGACATCACATAACAAACACTGACTTCATTCATCATGTGTGATGCAACACATCCAGATCATCCAGACATCACATAACAAACACTGACTTCATTCATCATGTGTGATGCAACACATCCAGATCATCCAGACATCACATAACAAACACTGACTTCATTCATCATGTGTGATGCAACACATCCAGATCATCCAGACATCACATAACAAACACTGACTTCATTCATCATGTGTGATGCAACACATCCAGATCATCCAGACATCACATAACAAACACTGACTTCATTCATCATGTGTGATGCAACACATCCAGATCATCCAGACATCACATAACAAACACTGACTTCATTCATCATGTGTGATGCAACACATCCAGACATCACATAACAAACACTGACTTCATTCATCATGTGTGATGCAACACATCCAGATCATCCAGACATCACATAACAAACACTGACTTCATTCATCATGTGTGATGCAACACATCCAGATCATCCAGACATCACATAACAAACACTGACTTCATTCATCATGTGTGATGCAACACATCCAGATCATCCAGACATCACATAACAAACACTGACTTCATTCATCATGTGTGATGCAACACATCCAGATCATCCAGACATCACATAACAAACACTGACTTCATTCATCATGTGTGATGCAACACATCCAGATCATCCAGACATCACATAACAAACACTGACTTCATTCATCATGTGTGATGCAACACATCCAGATCATCCAGACATCACATAACAAACACTGACTTCATTCATCATGTGTGATGCAACACATCCAGATCATCCAGACATCACATAACAAACACTGACTTCATTCATCATGTGTGATGCAACACATCCAGATCATCCAGACATCACATAACAAACACTGACTTCATTCATCATGTGTGATGCAACACATCCAGATCATCCAGACATCACATAACAAACACTGACTTCATTCATCATGTGTGATGCAACACATCCAGATCATCCAGACATCACATAACAAACACTGACTTCATTCATCATGTGTGATGCAACACATCCAGATCATCCAGACATCACATAACAAACACTGACTTCATTCATCATGTGTGATGCAACACATCCAGATCATCCAGACATCACATAACAAACATCCACTGACTTCATTCATCATGTGTGATGCAACACATCCAGATCATCCAGACATCACATAACAAACACTGACTTCATTCATCATGTGTGATGCAACACATCCAGATCATCCAGACATCACATAACAAACACTGACTTCATTCATCATGTGTGATGCAACACATCCAGATCATCCAGACATCACATAACAAACACTGACTTCATTCATCATGTGTGATGCAACACATCCAGATCATCCAGACATCACATAACAAACACTGACTTCATTCATCATGTGTGATGCAACACATCCAGATCATCCAGACATCACATAACAAACACTGACTTCATTCATCATGTGTGATGCAACACATCCAGATCATCCAGACATCACATAACAAACACTGACTTCATTCATCATGTGTGATGCAACACATCCAGATCATCCAGACATCACATAACAAACACTGACTTCATTCATCATGTGTGATGCAACACATCCAGATCATCCAGACATCACATAACAAACACTGACTTCATTCATCATGTGTGATGCAACACATCCAGATCATCCAGACATCACATAACAAACACTGACTTCATTCATCATGTGTGATGCAACACATCCAGATCATCCAGACATCACATAACAAACACTGACTTCATTCATCATGTGTGATGCAACACATCCAGATCATCCAGACATCACATAACAAACACTGACTTCATTCATCATGTGTGATGCAACACATCCAGATCATCCAGACATCACATAACAAACACTGACTTCATTCATCATGTGTGATGCAACACATCCAGATCATCCAGACATCACATAACAAACACTGACTTCATTCATCATGTGTGATGCAACACAATCAATAAAGAATTCAGATCATCCAGACATCACATAACAAACATGACTTCATTCATCATGTGTGATGCAACACATCCAGATCATCCAGACATCACATAACAAACACTGACTTCATTCATCATGTGTGATGCAACACATCAGATCATCCAGACATCACATAACAAACACTGACTTCATTCATCATGTGTGATGCAACACATCCAGATCATCCAGACATCACATAACAAACACTGACTTCATTCATCATGTGTGATGCAACACATCCAGATCATCCAGACATCACATAACAAACACTGACTTCATTCATCATGTGTGATGCAACACATCCAGATCATCCAGACATCACATAACAAACACTGACTTCATTCAAAAAACTCATTCATATTGATGCAACTCATGTGTGATGCAACAATCCAGATCATCCAGACATCACAAACAAACACTGATTCATATACAACATGTGATGCAACACATCCAGATCATCCAGACATCACATAACAAACACTGACTTCATTCATCATGTGTGATGCAACACATCCAGATCATCCAGACATCACATAACAAACACTGACTTCATTCATCATGTGTGATGCAACACATCCAGATCATCCAGACATCACATAACAAACACTGACTTCATTCATCATGTGTGATGCAACACATCCAGATCATCCAGACATCACATAACAAACACTGACTTCATTCATCATGTGTGATGCAACACATCAGATCATCCAGACATCACATAACAAACACTGACTTCATTCATCATGTGTGATGCAACACATCCAGATCATCCAGACATCACATAACAAACACTGACTTCATTCATCATGTGTGATGCAACACATCAGATCATCCAGACATCACATAACAAACACTGACTTCATTCATCATGTGTGATGCAACACATCCAGATCATCCAGACATCACATAACAAACACTGACTTCATTCATCATGTGTGATGCAACACATCCAGATCATCCAGACATCACATAACAAACACTGACTTCATTCATCATGTGTGATGCAACACATCCAGATCATCCAGACATCACATAACAAACACTGACTTCATTCATCATGTGTGATGCAACACATCCAGATCATCCAGACATCACATAACAAACACTGACTTCATTCATCATGTGTGATGCAACACATGCAGATCATCCAGACATCACATAACAAACACTGACTTCATTCATCATGTGTGATGCAACACATCCAGATCATCCAGACATCACATAACAAACACTGACTTCATTCATCATGTGTGATGCAACACATCCAGATCATCCAGACATCACATAACAAACACTGACTTCATTCATCATGTGTGATGCAACACATCCAGATCATCCAGACATCACATAACAAACACTGACTTCATTCATCATGTGTGATGCAACACATCCAGATCATCCAGACATCACATAACAAACACTGACTTCATTCATCATGTGTGATGCAACACATCATCAGAATCACATAACAAACACTGACTTCATTCAATCATGATGCAACACATCAGATATCACAAACAAACACGATTATTCATCATGTGTATGCAACACATCCAGATCATCCAGACATCACATAACAAACACTGACTTCATTCATCATGTGTGATGCAACACATCCAGATCATCCAGACATCACATAACAAACACTGACTTCATTCATCATGTGTGATGCAACACATCCAGATCATCCAGACATCACATAACAAACACTGACTTCATTCATCATGTGTGATGCAACACATCCAGATCATCCAGACATCACATAACAAACACTGACTTCATTCATCATGTGTGATGCAACACATCAGATCATCCAGACATCACATAACAAACACTGACTTCATTCATCATGTGTGATGCAACACATCCAGATCATCCAGACATCACATAACAAACACTGACTTCATTCATCATGTGTGATGCAACACATCCAGATCATCCAGACATCACATAACAAACACTGACTTCATTCATCATGTGTGATGCAACACATCCAGATCATCCAGACATCACATAACAAACACTGACTTCATTCATCATGTGTGATGCAACACATCCAGATCATCCAGACATCACATAAAAACACTGACTTCATTCATCATGTGTGATGCAACACATGCAGATCATCCAGACATCACATAACAAACACTGACTTCATTCATCATGTGTGATGCAACACATCCAGATCATCCAGACATCACATAACAAACACTGACTTCATTCATCATGTGTGATGCAACACATCCAGATCATCCAGACATCACATAACAAACACTGACTTCATTCATCATGTGTGATGCAACACATCCAGATCATCCAGACATCACATAACAAACACTGACTTCATTCATCATGTGTGATGCAACACATCCAGATCATCCAGACATCACATAACAAACACTACAAATGATGCAACACATCCAGATCATCCAGACATCACATAACAAACACTGACTTCATTCATCATGTGTGATGCAACACATCCAGATCATCCAGACATCACATAACAAACACTGACTTCATTCATCATGTGTGATGCAACACATCCAGATCATCCAGACATCACATAACAAACACTGACTTCATTCATCATGTGTGATGCAACACATCCAGATCATCCAGACATCACATAACAAACACTGACTTCATTCATCATGTGTGATGCAACACATCCAGATCATCCAGACATCACATAACAAACACTGACTTCATTCATCATGTGTGATGCAACACATCCAGATCATCCAGAACATACAAACACTGACTTCATTCATCATGTGATGTGATGACCTTGAGCTCCATATTTCACGATGTCTCCATGCATGTTGAAACCTGCTTTGCATCCATCAGCAGCGAGGCTGGTGGATTCAAACCCAGGAGCGCAATAGTGTTACCTGGACCAGCAAACACGTTTCTCACATTGTGATGCATTACAGACATTGTCTGAGATGTCGTGCTGGGGTCATTGCCATCTCATGTCCATTCACTGCACAAAGCGACATCTTAACCCGTTTTGTTCTCAACTTCAGCATTGGGTCATCTTGGTCTCCAAACATCACAGTCTGGTTTCCAGCTGATGGTGACCTCTGTGCAATTATATTTACATGTTGCCATTTGCACATTGCGTGGATTTGGATCATAAATAAAGCTCGGATGGATACGCCAGATGTTCACCTCACACATACGATCATGCACGTTACAGTCTCTGCAATGAAGAAATCATCTCCATCCATCATCACCTGCTCAGGTTTCTGACCCGTCTACACGCACATCCACACGGCGCACAGCGCGGTTCTTACCGTGTCGGAGAGCCAGCGGAGGTTCTGACGGTTCTGGTCCGGGCGGCTGTCGAAGGTAACCGGGGTGGAAGCGCGTCCTAATCGGCTGACGGCGGCGCGGAGGTGAGAGGAGCGACGCGCAGCGATTACTGCAGCGAAGACAGTTCACGCGCAGAGGTGACGCGACGCGACGCGACGCGACGCTATAGGGATGCAACACAGCGCCGCGTCAGCATCGCGCCGCGCTGTGAGCGTGCGCGCACTGCGCCTGATCCAGCAGCAGCCCGACAGTGAAGATATGAGATCCACATTTTCTTCTTTCTTTATTTTATTGCTGATTTTTACATTTATGCATTTGTTTATTTTTATTGTTTTCACTTTGCGTCAAATTGCATAAATGATCTACAGTATAAAACAACGGAATGTCCACATTATTATTATATAAATATATATATACGTATATATAGCAAAATGAATCTGCTCCTCAAGCTTGGGCTTCCTCCAGGTTTCTGTGCTTTTGCAGAACTTGTGCAGATGTGGACTGACAGTATTGTGTTGACAGGATTGATGTTTTTTGGCTTTAATGTTCCTTGTTTATGGCTTCCTTCTTCTAAACAGAGAGTGTCTGTGTGAAGTGTGAAGAAGCTGAAAAATAATGAGGTACTTGGCAGATTTTTCGCCTTTTCTCCTGCACCTACAAGGTGTTGTTTGTTATTTGCCTTTTTTGAGGTCAGCACAACAGTTAAATGTTTTCTCCTGATACAGCCATCAATAAGAGCAGCTCGAAAATCGTAAAGCCCCCCGAAAAGACATGATGGCAAATTTAAAAATGGCCTGCGGTATTTAAAGATCTTTATGGTTAAAAATGTAAAACAAATGTGTCTCCAACTTTATGCATTCATACAACATTTAAAGAAATAATGAATATTGAATGACAAGTGCAATGTGCTGCTATTTGTAATTTCCTCACACGTACTTGCCGCATTTAAAATGTATAAATTATCAGTGAATGTTACAGGGTGTGAAAGCAGAACTGTAGCCTTTGTGCCAATGCCATGCTAATAAATCCAGTTTCTTTTGGCAGAAAATGAAGAGCAGATCCTGTTTACTGAAGAATCACACTGCAGATCGCTGCATGTGTGCTAGTAGTGGACAATCAGACCTCACACATCATTTAAACATCAGTGCATGAAGACAGCCAAACCACATTAAACACCAGTGAGTCTCTTCTAATCACAAAGCTCTGAGGACCTGCTCGTGAAAACTCCTGCGGAGAGCTCCCGCTGCTCTGATGTCATTAATGGTCTCATTTGGTTGATCTATAATCAATAAAGTGTCTCTGTAACATGAAAGAGACGCATTACCGATGGGACGAGGAGACATTAAAGTTTCCTGGTGAGACAGAAGGTATCTCCATCCTGATGAAGTTCCTGATGATCTGTTCTCCACACAGATGAGCTTCTGTGTGATTTATTTGTCAATATAATGAGACTCAGTAATTATTTAATGTGGTGCAGAATTCTACAAAGAAAATGAACAAACCAAATTCACTCATCCGTCAACAGCAGAAACCTGATTAAAAACACTACGAATGAAGCATGACTTCATAATCTTGCAAGAAGCAATTCACGTTATACATTTTATCAGTACATGTGCACCGATGGGATTTGAACCCACAACCTTTGCTTGCTAACACAATGCAAGACCAACTGAGCTACAGGAACACTCACTAGAGGCAAATACAAACCAAACTTCTCTGGGCTCTTTCAGCTAAATTTGAATCTCATATGATTAATCTAATCAGAGCTATATGGACTCAGAAAGAAACATGGTGGTTTATTTCAATTTTGTTCATAATAACTCAACAACTCAAAAAAGATCATAACATCATTTGCTATAATGAATCGAGTCGTGAGAGCAGCCTACAGGCTCTGCTAATGCATAGTATGTGGGAGTCACATAATTACAACTTCAGACCTCTGCAATTACCATGAAGAAAAAAATGTTTAACAGAGCATCCCAGAAATTAAATTAAAGAAATAGGTCACCTAAAAGTGAAAAATCTGTAAATCAAAACTGTGAACCACAAAAGATAAAGTATTAGAATACGCTGGACACTCTGTTCCACATAATGACAATACATGAGGACTGAAGCAGCACAAAAATACAGATAATCAAAAAACAAGGAACAGACTGAAATTTAAAAGGCTTTCTTAATTCTGATACAAGTACAGATGCTGAATGCATCAGTACAATGTTACGTTTTTTTAAAGGTAGTGTAACTTATATAGTATATAAACATGAGCTGAAGTCAGTCTATAGTTTACAGAGGCACCACACACATCACAGAAAACTGCTGCTTTAAGTGTAAGTTTCATTGTGTCTGATTTGTTGGCATCATGTTAGTCTGATATGTGACTGATATCAGATCTCCTCATAAACCCCAGCTGTATCATGTGGCATTATCAGACACAGTTCATCTCAAGGGAGCATCTCTCAAACACATCATTCATTCAATCAAAACCGGATGCAGTAACGTTTCTGAAGTAATTCTCAGCTGCACGATCACCTGCAGGGATTTTCTGAAAACAATCAAACGTTACAATAGATCACTTTAATGCCTGTGATGCATTTAATTGAATGTAATATATTTAAAAAAGACAGATTAAATGAAATACTCAGTTGTTGTCAGGCAGGCCTAAAAACACAAAAGATAGTTATCAGAGATTGATCAGATAGATAGATCAGATAGATAGATAGATACATGACATCTGTAGATGTTTATCAATAACAGCTGGCACTGGATCTTATCCTCTCGCAGCACATGTGAGTTTTAAATGGATCTCTGAGGTGATATGATGTACAGGATGTATTTATCCCTGCGGCAGGTGAGACCGCTGTTTATTGATTTGTACCTAATTCAAATTCCTACAAATCCTGTTTGACTGTGTAGTGCTGACTTCAGTGTTTACTCGTCTGTCAACAGCACATGATGGATCTGGAGTGTAGTGGCCTGCAGAAACACACAGTTCTGCAATCTGGCACTGCTTTTAAGTGGCTGGTTTTAATCCAGAAACACCTGCTAGATAACAAAAAAGAATAACAAATACCTTTAATGTTGTTGGACCTTTAAGTCCAGCTTTTCATGTCAATAAAGTTTTTAAGTCTTTAATCTATAATCTATAACAGGTCTGCTGCCGGATAAAGAATTATACAGAACTGGGAAATGAGAATTTTCAGGAGAGTTCTGGATAAATCTAGTCAGTGCAAAAGTGGTGAGAAAGAGAGTGATTTATATAGAGAACTTAACATCACAGTTCAGACAGTAGAAATGTCATGAAGTTATGCAAGTGTTATCACAGAAGAGAGAGAGTTACAGTCCGCACTTCAGCTGCGTCTGTTTCCTGACATGAAAGACAGTCGTGAGGAATTATTTCCCCTCCCTTCCATGTCACGGCCATGAAGGCAGCGAGTACTGCAATGCAGCAAAACAAACCTCGAGAATCAGTTAAGAGTGTCTGATTCACAGCATACACACAATGTAAGATTTTAATCTCAATCTCAGTAAAGGAAACTGTGACTGTGCTTGCTGGTGCAAAACTCACCATTGAGATATAGGAGCAGCCCAGCCCTATTTCTCTATGGGACTCAGACACAGCTTGGGGCCCCGCACACAGCTGCATTAAACAGGCCTGTGTAAAATAGGCCACCCCATATCTCTGTGATTTTGTGGTGCCCAGTCAAAATGTGAACACACTTTCAACCAGCATAACAAAAAAAGTTTCTTGCAAAACAATGCCTTCCCTGCCTGTAAAATAAACCAAAACATTTTAGAAGCTGTTAGAGTAGCTATTTAAGTACATATGGCGTGATTATAAATTGTGTCACAAAAGTAAGGGTCTATAGCTCATCATGAACATGAAACATGTATGCATGGGTAGCGAATGTTTAATAAAGCCAGACTTGTGTCATATTTGTTCTCTACAGCAGTTGAAACCTCAGCTTGTTCAGTGATCTCTGTGGGCTGGAGTCAAACTGTTGATCTTCTTCACTACTGCACTTTCTGTGTCAGCAACCGTCTGAGAATAAAGATAAAACAGCACAATGTTCATCAACCTTAAAAATGTCCTAAACAATCATCTAACATCCTCTAAATAGAGCAACAGTTATACACAGCATAAAAATTTTTAGGGGCATTATTGGAAAACATAAGCCCTTGAACAAGATCCCAGGTAACAATTTTAGGTTGTAGAAACATTTCCCTAATGTTTCCATTAAGTAACAAAAACATTGCTGCAAGAATATTTTTGATAACTTTAAGGGAACTTTTAGAAAACATTAGCCGACATTCTGAGATCATTCCCTGTTAGCTGGCATACTCATAGATGATTGAGTTGAGTATTATACAAAATATCACACATATACATAGAAAACTGTATCAAATTATCTAGTGTGGGCTGATTAAAGATCTGTTGCTATGGTAACAGATCATGCATCACATTCTCTGAAAGTATTTGCTTTTTCTCTGCGCTGTCACACCGGTGCTGTCAGGGACTGGGGGCTGGGCCATGAATATGCATGAGATGCCACCTGTCCACACCGCCAACTGAACGCCACAGCTGCAATATCCTGTTGAGCATCACACTCATAATTAACATGATCACTCCCCTCTCAACTAACACGACTGACAGAAACCAGAGATCTCTCACAGTGAGGCCACTGAACAGTTTTTTTTACAGATTATCACAGTAATTGGCTAGTGGTAAGTGGCTAACGTTTTCTAAAGGTTCTCTTAAAGTTATCAAAGTGTTCTGCAGTAATGTTGGTAGAAAATTGTTTAACATTATATATCATAACGTAGATATCGGCCAATTGTTAAATTGTCTATTTTTTAAATATCTTTTTCCTAATAAATGCAAACAGCTCAGTTGGTTATTCTGTTCTAATGGCATTTAAATCTGTCCTTGATTTGCTGCATGGTGACATTTATCAAGTAAGTGCAGTGAACTCGCAGTCTTTCACTAAACATGACGTGTGTGTCGTATGTGGAGTTTTCCACAAGGACAAACCAGGGACAATCCCTTATATGCCCCTGTGTAACCATAGCAGCAAAACACTTGCAGATAAGTATGGTCATTTTAAATGCCAGACTGTCATCAGTGAGTGAGCTAAATGATTATTAATAACTCTGTCCATTCCCCACAACTTTAACATTAGTGTCAGAGGATATATTGTCAGTTTGGTTTTAATAATGAGGTTAAAGCTTTGAGGAAAAAGGTAAAATATTGTAATGATTCATTCAGAGATCTTCTCTGTTTATACATCTCAAAAAACAACATTTTAAAACTGTTTGCACTTTTAAAGCTAAAGTGAATGAAGAAAAGAAAGAACAGAAACATGACAGATCTTGTTAATATAAAGTGTCACAGCAGGATTTAGTCTTGATTGGGGAAAAATACTTCACAACATTTATCACCGTCAAATTGCAACACAAATGGAAACAGAAATGCTCTGTGGGTAGAAATATTCGTACTCATCTCAGATCTTAATGTACGTCACAGAATAACAGAAACATTGGTCTTAGAAACATCTGTCAGCGTGACAACAAGAGCCATTATATTTTTATAACACATAACTTTAATAAAATATTGTGTGAAAGGTGAATCACTTTGGAACTATCTGACACAAGTCCCAGCTAAATGTTATCATTCTCTCCGCACTGCAGGACAGAGGAGCGATACATGAACCACTCTGTAATATCTCCCTCACGTCAGGACATTTTCTTAATTTAAAGAAAGTTTCTTAATTTTAAACGTCTGATTTATAAGTTAACATGATTTTCTAAAGAGAAAAGGTTCAGCTAGCAAACAGCTGATGAAAAATAAGCAATAAGGCTGAAATAATTCAAATCTTCTCTTTGTAGAGAAACTCACAACATTTTTATGATTATGCAAAATGTCGAAGCTGACAAGAAATTTGATTCTCATGAAATTACTGCAAAAGTGTTTCTTGATTACTTTGACAGAACTTTTTGAGAACGTTAGTCAACGTAATACATTTCCTGTTGGATGGGTGATGTCTTTTGTTAATCTACATGTGAGTTTCACTAGCTAATGAGCCTTTCTCTCTCTCTCTCTCTCTCTCTCTCTCTCTCTCTCTCTCTCTCTCTCTCTCTCTCTCTCTCTCTCTCTCTCTCTCTCTCTCTGTGATTACAGTATCTGCATGTTTGAACATGTTTCTCATCATTCTGAAGTAGGTCTGCTCTTCAGATTTTATAGCAAGAGATTTCTGTTATTTGCCTGCAGTGAATTTTGATGAGGCCTCTGAATATTGGGTGTCACTGGGCTCTTGAAGTTTAAAATCGCTTGGGAAAGATGAGGAAAATATCCACTAACTGTATATATATATATATATATATATATATATATATGTGTGTGTGTGTGTGTGTGTGTATTCTTTACTAGCATTTAACATGACATTTACTAGCATGATTTGCTCATTTAAAAAGGTGAGGCTTGCAAACAGCCCACACACACTGTTACAGGAGGGCAAAGAGGACAGTAAACATCGATTCTCCAGTGCCGAGTCACTTCACCAACACCAAACATAATCCACTGAATTCAGATTGTGTGGAACACAAAAGCTTATATGAAAACTTGTGAAATGCTACAGTGTGAGAGTGGATGGATTTATGACGAGCACTGAGTGCTACAAATAGCTTTAATAAGACTCTTGTTCAGAGGTACAAATAAACTGGACTCCTGTACACGTCCTAAAGACTACAAGCGAATAATGCAATACAGGTCACTGCAATACAACCCACAAGCATTTGTGTTCCTGTGTAGATAAATCACAACAGCAAAAATCAATATAATACCCAGCTGATGCATTGAGCAGGACCGCTCTGCAGTGACACAAACCCATCCCCACCAACAATAACCTGATTTACTTTACTAACCTGCTAACATTTTTTGCTTTCCAGAACATTCTGGGATTGTTCGTTTGTGGTTATAAAAGAACCTAAAAAAAATGTTGCCAAAATAACGTTAGGGGAACGTTCATGTTTGCTGGTTGTACATTGCATTTCTGGGAAATCCAAAGCGACTGTATTATTTATAAGGCTGTGTACTGGAAAGCAATACAAAGCAAAAACTACAAGGCTCATTAAATAAGATTTTATGGAGCTCTCTCCAGCCCGGAATGACTGAATTAGACATGCCACATTGGCAGGGCAGTTTTTCCAGATCCTGCACTTGGATATTTTGGGAGCGTGATGAGATATTGATTGCTGGGAGGGTGAAACTGACTGGCTGATAGGCTGGACACTCATTGATCTATGGGTCTTGTTTGGGCGCCTGAGTTATGGGCTTCTGAGGGACCTGAGGCTCTGGGTGTCTTTCTGTAGGAGCTGGAAGGAGGTCATCACACTGATGGAGAAGATACTACAACCCCATCAAACTGAGAACACGCTCCATAAAACTCTCTCATTCTCCTTTTGTAAAGAGCAATGAAATAAAAATAATGGAAATTGTTTTTCATTTGGAGTGTGATGGAACAGAATTAGATTTTTATGAAATGCAGGAAAAAGCATTTCTGGTTGAGAAACTTTTTTTAACAAAAAACAATGTGGGGATTTTTTGTGGGGGTTTTGCAAGTACATTGTTTTTCTTCTGGTTACATGCAACTGTAACATTAGTTGTAAATTTGATTTTTTTTATTGTTTAAATTATTAAAAAAAATGTATTAAGAAAACAAAGTACAATCTGAAGATCACACCAAGCATCAGGCTTTGATAGAAAAGTTTTTCATTTTTATTCTTCTCTAGTATCATGGTGACCTCTGACCTCCATCGCACCTTTCCAAACACCAACCACACATGGTCTGAACCTCAAGCGCCAGACTCCACACAGATGAACTACATGTCTGACCGTGGCCTCGTTCAATAATGCAGAGAAACACAACATCAGTGCCACAGTAATCCGTTTACTGAGTCCTGAAGTCTCACTCCTGTCTGAAAGTGTTTGTAAGCCCATTCTGTTCAGAGTCACTCAGGGAGGCGAGCAGAATCAGAAAGAGTCACAAAGCACCGCCGGGTGAGAGGAGTTACAGTGTACACATGCATATACACACAGAAACAGTCACACATACACATCAAATATTGACCATAATAGTTTCCATCTATCCAGAGTAATTTCACTGTTTTTCATGGTAGACTATACAGAGCATACACATGATTCATACAGAGCAGATGCCCTTTAGCTTCATTGTATTCATTTAACTGCAATTTATTTTATGGTAAAGTACAGTTTAGTATGTTGTTTTACCATGAAATCAATGCAGCTGCCGTCTTCTCCCCAGCACACACAAACATATTGCATTGTGGTACATCAGTTGTAATTAGGTGTCTCCATTATGCATTGCTAAAGCAAAATGATGATTCTCTTGGTCTTATATGTCCGCATTTCCCGGACGGCCCAACTCCAGCTCAAATGAAATGAGTTAGCTGACAAAGCTAACAAAATAAACAGACAAAACACCACCAACAGCGGACTGAGGACTGAGTCGTGGAATTGATGCTTGTCCATGACTATGACATATTAGCCATAATTAAGCGCTTTCAAATACTCTGTGGGCAAGCTCAGCTGGGCCCGGTTCATGGCTGTCCATTAATGAGATGGTCTAATACTTCAAACAGAAAGAATGCAGAACCGTGTGCCAGGGAAATGCATGGACTGCTCAGATGATATTTATGTGAGGTTCTTTATGTGAGCACTCTTTCAGACCAAATCGAATCAAATCGAAAGGAGCAGCCAAAGGTCTGTGCACTCCATCAGTCAGGAAATGTAATGGAATCTGCAGCGTGTGCTTCATATGGTCTACAGCCAGCAGTACTAAATCAAACACAGCAGTAAGTCCAAATAAGCACCCATCTCAATCCCAGCTAACAGGAAACATTCTCAGAACATTATCTAATGTTCTCCAAAAGTTCTCTCAAAGTTAAATCAAAAAGATCAGGGTTTGGAGTGGTTCTATAAAAGGGCAAAAACATTTCACATCGTTTTACTGGAGCACACTTACAGTGCAGAAGGCATGAGAAGACACTTGCTTTCTGAATGGCCGAGTACTCACATCCTGCTATGCTGTTAAATCTGGAACACACAGTTCTGTTCTAAAGCCGGCCATAGATCACACAAGCCTTACTGTAAATGTTTGAACACTACAGGCTAAACAGCAGAAACATAATGAGAAGAAACATTAAACAGTGATAAAACAATCAACCTTACAAGGAATATTTTTGGTTAGGATTTAACCTTTGTTTTACTCTAGCTATGGTAACCAGGTAACCAGAATGTAAGGTTTACTCAATGACTATTATCTTTTTATTTTGCTATCTTTAACCATTCAGGGCATCTGTTAAATGCCCTGAATTAAGAGTTATCTCTAAAGTCCCTGCAGTTGTGGTGTTCATATGGGTAAAATGGCTACAAATACATCTCATATATATATATATATATATATATATATATATATATATATATATATATATATATATATATATATATATATATATATATATATATATATATAAATATATAAAAATTGAGATGCATGTTTATATCTCCACCTAGTATCAGCCAATCACTCCAGGGCCGTGCTGAGTACAACACAACACACGTGGATGCCCATGCAGACTGCATGCAGACAGTGTCTGTGCCATCTGTTTACAGAAATGACAGACTCCACAGCCCAAACCTAACCCAGAATTGTAATAGATAATCATGATACTGTTACCTGCCTGCCACAGAATGTGATATGTGATGACAGAGAGGTGCAGAAGTTCCCGAGGGCGCGTTACACAACACTGTGTTCCTGTTCTCCCATCATTAACCTCCCTGTGCAATGAGTGAATAAAAACAATTACACACAGCGTTAATTAACAGTAGCATGATATTAAAGCTGCAATCTGTGACAGAAATCAGTTATTGAGCAAGTACAAATCTCCTTACCTTACCCCAATTCACAACGATAAGCTTAATATTAATTATTTGGTCCGATGTCCCTGGAAATGTCAGTTTGACTTCATTTGACTTTACTTTATGTAAAGAAAAGGACGTAAAGCAACATGCAATTTTATGGGTGACACAGAGGCAAAAGTTATGGCTTGCAGCTTTAAGAATGTTTTTTTACACTATGATTGAACTAAGAAATTCTTTAAAAAACAATAACATTAAAAATAACATTAGCCAGGATCAGTAAATACTGTTAAAGTGTTGCTCACTGTGAGTTGATGTTAATTTTTGCGCTGTATACATTATTGTATGTTAATGCACACAACTTTGTAAAGACCCTCAACTTTCAAACATGCATGATAGTCGTAGAGCTGCTGGAAGCTGAAGTAAAGAACGTGTGTAGCTATCAACAGCAGGAAGTGACATCACTTCCTTCACAGCACAGGGACCTGTGTAAACACTCACAACACAGCGGCTGCTGTTCCTGCATTATTGTCAACAATATAAACAGACTTCAGGCGTGAACTCAGCTTTCTATTGCCAAAGTGCTTATGGGAGTCTGAATGCTCACTGCTGTGCAATTCATCTCACAGTCTGCCTGCTGTGTCGTGCCCACAGGTTTCATATTAATGTTTCATTTGTAAACAGACACCAGAAACCCATGTAACAGTTGTAGAGGGTTATGTAAGGTACTGTTGAGATTAATTAATCAGAGGTTACAATTATAACAGCATCGTGGGGTCATCACAGCGCTGAATCATAGCTAATGGTAATTCATTTGGTACGAATATTCAGGCGCTGCTACACAATGTTGTCTTCAGCTCGATCTATTATCCAGTGCTTATGTGTGAGCTCACAACAATTCATCAGATTGCCTTTGTAAACAATAACATGTAAAACAATTTCAGCAAATAAAGCCGTCAGCTGCATTGTGTACGATACAGTTCTGCATATCATGTCATCGCCAACTCACTCCAATAAAAATGAACAATCAGCAAAATTCTTACGAATGAACAACTCATCTCATAAACACTGAAAATGATCATCAATAGTAAATTAAAAGATTCAGAACTGTCAGATCTTGATTATATATGTTATACAATATATGTAATTTTTTTATTTTATATACAAAAACAATATGTTTGTCAGATCAGTGTCACCTAAAAACGGTCACCCTACCCTGATTCACAACGGTTTATAATAATGATTTACCCAGAAAATTCAGTTTGACTTCAACAAACAAAATGAAACATACGTAAAGTAACCTGCAATTTTGTGTTTCAAACAGAGATGGTGACAGAAGGGCGAAAGTTACAGATTACAGCTTTACCTTCTTTACAGACAAATGTAAATGTAATGTAAATAGAGTGCAACCATGAAACAGCAAATTGCAGCATGATGACTGGGCAGATGTGTTGGACAGAGTCTCTGAGGGGTTCATGTCCTGATGACGTTGACCTGACTAAAGGATCATGGCTCATTCTTCATGATGTTTAAGGGTTCCTCATGCCCACAGGTGCAAGAGCTACACAAGGAAGTAAAACGAGATGAGACAGAAGAGAGAGAGAGAGAGAGAGAGAGAGAGGAGCTACTGTTAGGACAGCAGAACAGAGAGCTGCGAGGAAGAAGCTAAAGATAGAGAGGGGGATGGGAGAGACTGAAGTGCAACTGAAGACAGAAGGAAGCTGCGAGAGAGGAGACGGGAGGCTATGAAAAGAGGAGGAAGATCTATCAACAGAAGAGAGTGAATGGAGGAAGGGTGCAGCAGAAATAGAAAGAGAATACACAAAAATCATGAGAACAACCAAAAAAAGCAAAAGTGCATGAGAGAGGGGGAAGCCCTGCAGGTCTGCTGGGGGAATCGTGACGGTGAGGATTTATTGCCTCCAGATTAATTGGGTTCAACTCGCACTCAGAGAAAATCCATTGGAATCAGCGTGGAATGTGATTCTGGAGCCTGAACGCTTAATGTACCGCAGCTCACTGCAAATAATAACAGAGTTAATTGGTGTTAATGTGTTAAAAGGCTGAGACAATGGGTTTTTGTGCACAGTCTGAAAGTGCGTGATAATAATTAAAGGTAGGGTAGGCAATTACAGAGAGGCTAGCAAAAGCAAGCTAGCTTTGAAAGTATAAGATCCCGCCCTCCCTATAGAGTGCTATCCAAACGCACGGCGCCTTCAACACATGAATGCATGCATAGTTTAACAGTCAAGCAGGACATGCTATCGTTGCATTCAGAGCAAATGCAATGATTGAATGAACATTTTATAGCCCTGCAGAGCATCAAGGTTTGTGTGTCACCAAGCAATGCACAGACTGGACCGGAATACATGAGTGGAATGGAGTCACAGCAAACATTCCACTCAGGGTTTTCCATTTTCCTCCAACATCTCAAGTGCTGCAAACTACAAAACAACCCAGCATAACTCAGTATACTTTTTTGGCTGATTATTATGTGAGAAGAAAATTACGGGTGACTGATCAGCCCAGACCGAGATTCCTGGCACAGAGCTGTCTGTGTGAGTGTTTTTCACTGTATTCCCCTCTCCCTCTACACACACATATAAACACACACACACACCCTCTGCACACACATATAAACACACACACACACCCTCTACACACACATATAAACACACACACACACCCTCTACACACACACCCTCTACACACACATATAAACACACAAACACACTGCAGATCAACTTCTGACACACACAGCAGCATTCAGAAACCCACACCGCAGAACTACAACATCTGCTGCTGCCAATCAGAGAGAATTCTGGGATAGGATTGGGAGACCCAGCCCTTCCCACTGCAGTCGGCTGTGGGGTGCAGGCCCTGATCAGAGCTGCGCAGATCACGCTGCAGGGAGTTACACGCCCAGCGGAGACCGCAGTTTAGAGAGTAACCCATTTGGTTTGATTGTACTGTGGATAACAACAAATAATTTATCATGCTTTGTTATGCTGTTATGTTCACAAAATGAATCAACTGACAAATATGACAAATTCTCCGTGCATTTGAAATATGGTGCGTCAGCCCCCCTCAGGACACAGACATGATGTGACCAGAGAATAAATGGAAACTGCAGTTGACTGTACGTAATAAAATGTTCTGACACATTTGTGCAGGTGTCTACAGTTCTGATCTGTATGATTACACATTCTGCCTTTCATTGACAGAACTGAATATAAATATAGAAATATCTTGATTACTCACTCAGGATTAATATGAATATGCATGTGTGAAATCTCTGCTGAAAAACAAAAAGCTTAAACTAGTCTCAGGCAGTTTGCAGGTCTTTGCTGGTCTTCAGCTGGTCTAACAGATGTCCAGCTAACAGAGACTGCTAAACCAGTAATCCACTTTGTTTAGGCTGTTTTTAATCAACAGGGATGCAAATTTCTTTCTAAATGACAAAGGCTTAAGTGGATTAAGTGCATCATCTTTAAGCGTCAATGCATTTGCCTTGTAAGTACTGAATGAATACCAAATCATTAAACAGTAATTAGTCAGGCTCATGACCTGCACTTTAAGCATGCATATAATGTTCAGCCACATCATTTGGTGTCTGTGAAAATAAACCAGATATGTTATAGTTTCTACACACCTACAACTAAACGCATTATTTAGTTGTTCCTTCTGTTGACTTGTATTTTCACACAAACACCAGCCACCATCTAATTGAGTGATTACATGGCTGTTACTCCTTTAGAAAACAAAGACAAATCCGCTAGATCTGCCTCTGCCAACCACGCAGGGTGCAAGCATGGCAATTATCCGGCATTGTGTGGCGGCTGGCAGCAGCAGCAGATGAGCACACGGGAGAAAGCTGTTCATTTTAACCAGAAGCCCTCAAGTCTCCGTGCACCTCTCTGCTTATGCAACATAACTCAAGACGGAGCTTGCCATGTATCATTTATCAGACTACAGCTTACATAACACGCCACACTTCAGATTTCAGAAAAACTATCCATTATTCAGGATGAGGAGAGTCTAAACTGTGCAGAGGTCTGAACTGTGCAGAGGTCTGAACTGTGCAGAGGTCTGAACTGTGCAGAGGTCTGAACTGAGCAGAGGTCTGAACTGAGCAGAGGTTTGAACTGGGCAGAGGTCTGAACTGGGCAGAGGTCTGAACTGTGCAGAGGTCTGAACTGTGCAGAGGTCTGAACTGTGCAGAGGTCTGAACTGTGCAGAGGTTTGAACTGGGCAGAGATCTGAACTGGGCAGAGGTTTGAACTCAAAGGTTTGAAATATGCAGAGGTCTGAACTGTGCAGAGGTTTGAACTGTGCAGAGGTTTGAACTGGGCAGAGGTCTGAACTGGGCAGAGGTAGGACAACTTTACACTGTCATGTAGTTGCTCAATAACTGAGTTTTGTTTGTTTTTAACTCACAGAATAGTTACAGATTGCAGCTTTAAATGTTGTCATACATCTGAACGCATTGTAGCTGCACATACCTAAATACTGCATCTAAATTCTCCATTTTAACCTGCAGAATAAAGTGAACAATAGAAGCTGCTTTGCATGAACTTATTGGATTATGGGAGTACATTTTGCAGCAGTTGGCATAACAAATGGACTGAAATTGTTTGTGTGATTATGCCCAAAGACAAAGCTCTCATCAGTGTGTTTCCCCATCTATGAAGAAAACGTTTGATCAGCTATTCAAGTAACTCACATAATCCATATTCCCCATTGTGTAGCATGCGTTCTGAATTTCTAAACATTGCATTTAAAACACAGAAATATCCTTTCTTATCCTATTTCTGTACTGTCACGCCCAGCTGACTTCAGATCAGCTAACTCCCTGCAGGCAAAATACTGCATTTGATTTTCCATGAAATATACACAGGGAGAAGCACTGGGCCATGTCCAAAGTGAATAGCATTCTGGTTTCTATACTTTATAAAGACGTAACAGTATTAAAATAACACAAAAAGGAATAATGAACCTCTTGTGTTTGATAAGACAGCCAATGAAAAACCCCAATAATGAATATACTTCTGAACAAGGAAATATGACTAATGAATCTGAATGTATGTGAACTGGACAGCATCTAAAATGAGCCCAGAGGGATGAGGAATATTTTAATATCTTGTGTTTTTAATGTCCTGACATTAAAAATCTGACATTTAATGTTCCTTTAGTTAGAAATTATTGACATAAAGTGCATTAAAAGCACACAGGTGATTAAATATATGTGTGGTGATCAGTTTTACTGAAGCACAAAATATAATTTAAATACAATACAATTACACTCTGTCCTGCTGACTGATTGGGACACAAAGAGATCAAATATTGATGCATTTCCATCAATAACCCAGAAATGCTTTAAGCTTGTGGCGTGCGCCACACATGAGGTTACTTGCCTTTATTTGGATGTCTACACAATATCACATTGACATTTGTGAAGACTCTTTTCCCTGTAATTTTATACCTACACTGAGGTTTATAAATAGGAAAGAGATTGAGCATGTGAGAATCTAATGCTAATATTATTCAATCAACACACGTTACTGGAATCACAAAGCTCACATAAAACCGGGTTGTTAACACCCCTCCGCTGGTCTGTGCAGTCATCTGAGGGACAGTTACAAAACTCTAATGTCCATAAACATCAAAGCTGGTTTCAGGCCTGATCTAAAGACCTGAGCGGGCTGGCAGACCACTTGATAGAACCTCCAATCTCATTAGCCTCATAGGAAACGGTTTCGTTTCATCACTCTCAGCTCACCCTCGAAAAAAACACATGAACTGACTGGCCATCCAATACATGAACCAGTATTCAGAGCAACGACTCCATTCATAAATGTCACAACATGAACACGAATCATGAAGATACAGTATACCTTGTGTCACTATAAGTGTCTGAGAATGACAATCAGTGTATAAATACAGTTATTCAGTCTGATAGTCTCTGGGCTGGGATCAGACAGCACTCTCTGGGGTTCAGTTATGTTTCTATCTAGTTTAAAACAGTGAAACACTGCCACCAGCTGCTGGAAATAGAATCGTGTGGTTTGCAGATAAAGGGCAAAACTCACAACAGCTACATTTAAACTGACTACAGATCCTAGACCTGTGTGAAGTTTCAAGTTAATGAAGGCAGTATATTGTAAAAAATGCTTAGATTAGCTTACTTGAAATACAACAGCAGTGTTTCAGTATTTGGAAATTCAGAGTGCACATCAGGATTTTTTTTTGCCCGTCTCTTAAGAAAGTTTGCCGTTGTTTTGCATGAATTTCCTGTACATAAGTACTTGTGATTTGATTTACATTGTAGGGAGCATCGGCTACTGAATGTACAGCTCTGAAACGCACAGTCAGCAGCGAGAAACCTTTCTGTGAGTGAGATTCACATAAAATATACTCAAAATGTCCATTTTATTTCAAATTTTAAAGCTGTTTCAATGAGTAATGCATGTTTTAGGAATAAAGAGGCACAAAGACAGGAAGAGCACACATTACATTACAACAAAAATAAAAGCCGATATCTCTAATAACCGAAACACAGGTATGAAAAAATAGAAAATAAAGATTATATCACATTATGGTGTTTTACTGAGCTGTCGTTTTTATCTTCATCCTTATTACAAAATTCAAAAGCACAAACGTCCAAACAAACTTCAGCTCATTCATTACTGACTACAGTTTAGCCAACAGAACTTCAGTGTAACTCACAACCAACACATCTGCCCCTTTGGTTAACATGGCCGCTGCAACTCACTTGAAAGGAAAATGGCAAATTATTTTTGTGTGAAATTTCATAAGGCTGCTTGGTTTTATTAATTTGTGCTTTCGTCCACAGTACAGGCAGTTTGTTTAGAATAATGATCTGCTTTCTCTGCATTGCAGTAACCTGGAGGGAATGATTATACACTCATATATTAACAAAGTCCTTAAATTAATGTAAACATATACATCTTTCAGGTCCATTACTGGAGCATTGCTCTGATATTTCTGGGCGTGGACTCATCATTCAGGTGCTTTGTGGTGAACCTGTGGAAAACGGAAGATCAGAAATGGATTTACAGATCATTTTCATGGTAATCATGGTGTGTTCCTTTCAGAACAGAAAGAAACTCACTTGAGGGCATTGAGAAGACCTTCAACATTATCTGCTGGCTGATCTTTTAAGACTTTAATGCATCCCTTCATCTGGAGAGAACATGTACATGACAAAAAAATCAAGTCATTATAAAGCCAATCAAATAAGAAAAAGGTTTTGATTTATTGAGGAAATATGTGGATGTAGACTCACGTCGATTTTTGAGGATTTGTTGAAGGCACCATTTGGATGCACATGGTCGTATAGGATAATAACTCCCACCATCACCCTCATACAAAAGAGAAGCGTTTCTTCACTGTTGAACCGGCTGGAGTATTCTCTGTTACAGAAATAGAAAGGGTTATATGTGTTCCACTGTGAAAATCTGCGGAGGCAACAGATCTGCACTCACGGTGTCTCCAGCATGACCTTGCATATACTGGCCATGGTGCTTAGACAGTCTGTGGTATTCTCAAGAGGTAACGTCTTATTCTGCAGAGAAAGAGTTCTACTTTAGCAACGTGTACCAACGTTTTCAAGAGAAGTTATCAAATAACTGTTGATCTATCTGAACTACTGAAAGAGAAGCGCGAGATACCTCTGTCACAAAATTTGTAGTTGCTGTGCTCAGGGTCTTCAGCATGGGTGTGGCCTCAGCATAGAACAGAGACATTCTGTTGGCCATTTCATTATTCACTTCATTTTCAATATCCAGCTTGAAAAAATATATAAAAAAATATATAAATATACTTTAAATAAATATACTTTACACTCTGTTATCATTCTACAGTGTCAAGTTTCCACACACTCACATTCATGTTGTTTAGTCGGTTTCGACTTATTGTTCTTCTGTAGTAGCTGAAGTCATTCTGGATGGCTGGAATTCTCATCTAAACAAATATCAGGATCTGATGAGCAATTTTCAGGCTGAACTCCAGCAATGTGAACACAGATAAAGCACTGAAGTTATCTGTAATGCTACTAAATCAACCAGCACCTTCAGCTCATCAAAGCGCAGGGTGAAATGTAGGATCTCAGCGAACTGTTTAGCGAGGGCCTGCTCTCTCTCCAGATGCTGTGTGGGAGTCAACGGTGGACACGTCAGAGACTCCAACAGACTCTTCAGCGCCGCCTCTGCACAGACATCAGATACAGAACTCATGCTACATTTTCATTTAACCTATGTGTTTGTGTACTTCTATAAGTTTATGAGGACACAAATGTGAATAATGACATGTTTAAATAATGACATGTTTAAAACAATGTAAACATAGTTTACAAGGACACTTCCTGTGTCCTCATAAACCAAATGGCTTAAACATACTAAATAGTTTTTTTAATAAAAAATGACCAACGTTTTCTGTGAGGGTTAGGTTTAAGGGTGGGGTCAGGGAGTAGGACAGAAAATTTGATTTGCTTTGATTTGTGTGTGTGTGTGTGTGTGTGTGTGTGTGTCTACACACTATTTATTTTTTTTATGTGTGTATGTGAATATATACACACATGGATGCTATAAGTACCTAGTTTCAATGAAAAGGCATAGAACTTCTTGAGGCGGATGACGAGGGGACACACAGAGTTCCAGGCTCTCTCCTGAAGCAGCAGGTCATTGGGATTCTGTATTGCCTGAAACAACCAGCAAGTCACATACATGTAAGTCACAAGCATCAAAGCAGAAGTATCTGAATGACATCTTATTCCATTTCATCTGATCATCACGTACATCTCGGATCTCCTGGCCCGCCCCTTTGTAAGCCTGCAGTCCGGACAGAATGCTCTCTGACTCCTGCAGGACAGAGTTCACCTGATTCCACACGTCTCGCTCACTGTCTGTCGGCTGTGCGTCTGACACAAATCAATGTTATTACACACCAGCTGTCTAATGCAGTCACTTTCAATGTGATAACATGAACAAACCAAACAGATTTTGTAAGCAAAGGCTGCTAGAGCTTTTTGTCTTAAAGGAAAACGTTAATTTTCATTTGGAGTGGATGTACAAAGTTCATTTATCTTCAGGCTTACACATTTCGAAATATTTTACTTCAAAGTGTGACCGTGCTACAGTATCAGTCTTTGAAATAAATGCAATTTGGTTTGATACAATGTTATCCAATGCATTGACAATCATAAATGTAAGTATCTTAAGTAAAAATATTACACACACACACTTGAGGACACACACACACAAACAAACAAATGTATATGATAAATCCTGCAAAAATCAATCAAATCCAACATTTTGCTGTATTTAAAGTCGAGGTTCCCCAATATTTCAACATTCCATAGAGTTTCTCAAATCAAAAGTGAATTTCAAGTTTGTTATTGGGTTATGACTTCTGAAATTCATTCAGAGCTCTGACAGGCTCTAGGAAAGCAACGACTCAAGAAATGTTGAACATTTTGGGTGAAGCTCCCTTTAAAGTTTAAGACCAAATGAACAAATTTACAATGCAGAGTTTAGTGTAATATAACTGGGTTTGAGAAAAGGGTCACACAGGGTTTAAAGGTTGACTGGATGGTAAGTATACAGAGGTGAAGCTCTGACAGGTATAAGACTTCAGAAAGAAACAAGGAGAGCAGAAAAGCCAAACTCAACGTCAGGTCAAATTCAGAAAAAAATCTCACAGCAAGCAGAAGAGTAAAGAGCCGTCCGAAAATAAATCAGGCTTTTAAATGTTATTTAAAGGTTTGGGTTAGTGAAAATACAGACTGTTAACTCACATACAGGCCCGCAAACAACAAATCAGAGTCTTTGGTGATTTTCAAATAAAAGTCCCTACATTTATAATCTCAAAGGCTGTGTGTAAATGATAAGACAGTGGAAGCAGTTTGCATATCCTCTATCAAAGTCATTTGCACAAAACATTTGCACATGCAAAGAGATGCTGAAGCTCTGTTTGCTGAGGCGTGGGGACGGCCAGATTTGCAAGAACAATTCTGACAATGGTACTTGCAAAAATGTTAGTAGCTGGAAAAAGTGACGGACGGCAGGGCAGGAAAAAGCACCGCTCACTTTCAAAATCAAGGAAAAAGTTTGGCCCCTGATCAAGATCTGTACAAGTGAGCACTCTCAACAGATTCCCCATTTGATTTCTGAAACAGAAACGTGAGAAAAAACACAGAGAAGGTGGAAAGAGAGAGAGAGGGAGAGAGAGAGAGAGAGGTGTTAAGAACAGTAATATCACAGAAGTTCACTACAAGCGTTAAAAGTCTTGCGCTGTAAACACAAGTACTCCCTCATCAGCGTCACATGGTGAAAACAGAAAGTCTTTGTAAACTGAAAGTGAATTTTAATACA
Organism: Chromobotia macracanthus; assembly: GCA_036877525.1. Taxonomy (NCBI): domain Eukaryota; kingdom Metazoa; phylum Chordata; class Actinopteri; order Cypriniformes; family Botiidae; genus Chromobotia; species Chromobotia macracanthus. The sequence goes on along the minus strand of JAZGTH010000078.1, from coordinate 1,886,589 downwards.
CATTTAGACAAAGAGCAACTGCTGTGAGTAGCAGCATGAAGAATAACCTTTCAAATAAAGATGTGAGTAGCAGGAACAGAGAAATTAAACTGAAATGCCAGCCAATCTTTTCTGTCCTCTCATACCATTCATTCACAAAGAGAAGCAAAGGGGGGAAACCGTCTTATAAGAGCATGAAGACGGACTGTCAGTTCTGTGCCTCCTGCCACTGCTGGGAAAAACAACTAGTTAAGAGAGTCTCGCCAAACCCAGACTCCACCTCTTCTCCAAACTTACTTTCAAAGTCCAGGAAAAAATGTGGATAGTTCTCTATTTCCCTTGTAAGGACTTTTAGAAGATTACCCATTCCAGCGAAACCTAATCAAGATACAACGATAAAACAAGACAAATGAAAAGTTGAAGTAAAGGATTTAGCTTTCATTGACAGGCAGTACACCAGACGTACGTAAAGAAACACTAGAATCATTTTGTGGCTTTAACAAAGAATGGTAACAGGTTAAAATCTCAGCTGCTAACACAACCTGACTCTCACTTATACCAGACATGATGTCAGGACACACAGCAATAAAGTGTGTGTTCTATTAGAGACTGCAACCTTTTAATTATTTATTGCTTTAACAGTTTATTTCAATGCAATATGTGAGCAAACCACCGAACAACCATTAGAATGAACCCAATTCAGTTCAGCTGAAAAGAAAAGTACATTGCATCAATTTAGCCTATATAAATCTAGCTACTGTCATTTTAATACGTCAGAATTAGGTGGATCTTTGTATTAGTAAAGAGATAAGAGATAAGAAGAGAACTCCTTACAAGAACAAACAGTTAATGCTGAAAAAGAAATCCCTATTTACTATAAAAAGTATTTTTCCTGTGTGATTTTTTTAATATAAGTTTGCTTAATTCAATTTGCTGGCTGCAGGTGGTAACTCACAATTCACACTGATCACTTTATTACATATCAGAAGTTTCAATAACTGCATAATATGCAACTCTGCATGTGACTCTTCACTGCTCCAGCAGAGGGCGCAAGTGCATTACAATACATCACGTGACATCAGTAACAAAATCTCAACATTGAGCAGCTCCTTAACAAGGATGTGATGTGAATCTTGACATGTTGATGAATCTAATCTCAGCCAGAATACTTATGAGTTCACATTTTCACATCAGATTTGTGAGTGTACGCAGGTACACTGGGAAATTTAGGACTGCATTAAAACATCGGCTCCTTTAGAAATAAAGTTAAATCCAGAAGTCACGTTTGATCCTCCAGATGTCTTTCAATGCAACAGGACATGTACACAATACTGTTTCTGCTGTATGTGGTTAACCACCACACAAGAGTGCAGCCGATTCAGACTAGTTTCCTGTCAAACCATCACAACAAATGCACTTGTAAAAGTATGAGAAACTGACACTCTGGTGGCTGGGAAACAAAGCGGGCACAGAGCTGCTTGTTAAATTTTGTGTCTGTGTCTGTGTGAGCGTGTGTCCGTCACTTTGAACTTATATGCATCACACAGAGTGAATCACCACAGTACAACGTGTCTGACGCATGAATTCAGCGCATTCATGCAGCGCAAACTGCAGTTTGTGCCCACATGCTGCATATTAATAAAGCCATTACTAACACATCTGGACACATGGGATCCTGACAGTCTGTTAATGAATCTTCAACATCTTTCTTGTGCTTGTCAAACTGACAGGTCTTTTGCGAGCACCCTGTTGCCCTCTGCGTGCTTTCAGGAGCTGGTATGGAAAAAATGTAAAGCACGATGAGGGTTTTAAACTGGAGTAACCAGGAAAGTTTGTGAGGGAGTGTCGTACAAATCAGCTTCCTGTGTAAACCAGTAACTACAGTCAGAACATACAGACTAATCTTAATAAAGGGAAACTAATGCAGGGGATTTAGTTCTCACTCTATTTGACAGAGACAAACTGGCAGATAATACATTTCAGATCAGATGTCGATTTCACTCTAAAAGATTAATGCGATCATGTTGTGCTGCATGTTTGTTTTTGCCGCAGCTCAACGCATGTTTGCGTTTGCCTGATACACAAAAACAGTGTATAGTTTTAACCAGTATATAGTCCACTCCTTATAAAGTGTTGGCGAGAAAAAATACATTTTTACTGGCGGTCCCTATACTGGCTGAGTGCTGCTTTGCCTTAACTTCAGCATGCAACAGATGTACAATAATGCAGAGACCCCCACAGCTGCAGGAGTTCGCTCAAATCAAACACTTCTGTGCTTTGCAATTATAAACCATGTATGACGCAATTAAAGGCCATGCGAGGAGAACAATAATCCACTTCATGCATGTCTGAAAAGACTTCTGTTAGCCTCTGTCTGCTGAGCAGCTCACACACAGCAGTGAATGAACTCATGCATCTCAGTCAGTTTTAAACAATATTTACAGCTTCACAAATGACTGGTTTATTCACTTCCTACTGAAGGTCCCACAGCGCCTGTGCTTGTGTTTATCAAATCCCTGTGTGTTCTGGGAGACGCCGGGCCTACACTTCAACACTTCCTGATGCGTGGCAGCTAACACCCCAGCGTTCATTTAGAGTTCACAACAGTTGTGTTTGTCGTAATGTCTAATGCACCTGTGATTGTCCCTGTGCTGACACAACAATCAATCATAACTGAAGCTGTGAGACACAGCAGTACATCTGATGCTGTTACCTGTTCTGAAGGAGAATGTTTCTTTTCTTTCAGATCATCCACTTGCTCTTCATTCTGAAACAAAGGAAAGTGCAACAAATCAGTCCCACAAGTTACACAGTTCTAAGCTGTAACACCATGGTATACATATATTATACACAATTTACATATAACACTCAATAAAAATAAATCAGATTAATTTATACATATACAATTGCCGAAGTAAAACTGCATTTCACAGTCGTCTCATGTTGACTAGACTTGTATTAAATATCTAGCGATATTTCAGCCTTATACTGTAAACGCAACCTTCTTTTAAAAAAGACTCATCATCATGACAACACATCACTGTTTACAGTCCCTTGGTATGGTATTGATTTGAGCAAAAGCAAAACGCATTCTCATCATGTCTCTTAAGAGGAAGATAAAGGAGAAAGCATTCAAACAGCATCATGATGGAAAGAAAAAAACGTGCCACACAAGCTGTAAAAAACCTAAGCTGCCAAACTAACAATCTATCTGTCAAGGAAAAAGAAGCTGTCTCAATGATAGAGTCATCTAGAATGGAGATCTCTACACTGCGTTTTAGATTCCTTTCTTGATTTCCTTCTTTAGATTAAACTCACTGATCCCTCTCTGCTCTGGCGCATTGCTACAGGCTGACAGTGCTAACAAACTCAGACTAATAGACAGACATAATGAACTCCCGTCCTCTGGCTCGCCTTCTGTCTGTCAGCATGCACAGTGCTCATGCCCCCCCCACTCGAACCTGCAGACAGGGCATAAATGGACCCCGCTGGACTATGCGATGGAGTCACACACCCTTATGTAGGCATACGTTTGTTAGACACATGAGCCAGATGAGTGTCTTCTCTTCTCCATCAATACATCTTGCCCTCACTAAAGAAGCCATAAGCAGCTATTAAATGCGGATGATGGAGGCATTTTATTTCTGCTGTTTCCCTCCTGCCAAATCCAGGTATTGGAATCGGGAAACAAGATCTCTCCGAGAATAAACATGTTTTTCAGAACTCAGGGTGGAATTTTCCAGTGACCCTAATAAAACAAGTGGCACAAAATGCTGGATAGACAGTCCCGGCCTTCTGGTGTGAAAATCATCTGAATTTAAAATGTGATCTTTCTGCTCAATGACTAAAATATGACAATCTCTGCATAAAATGAAGGAGAATTGTTGAGATGACCCAGGCTAAATGATGCTTAGCATGAAATATTCAAACAAACAACTCCCAGGTCCTGATCTCACTCGGCTGGCACGCAGAGCTGTCTTATCAACTCCCTAACTACAAGTGTGAGTAGTTTAATATCACAGCATTCATTTAAATACCAGATGATGTCATCTGCTGACAAACTGTGGCTACTGACTCAATGATGGAGAACTTGATTTAATCACTTTACTGATGTTGCAACACCGTCACGGGCCGAGAATTTACCACACTGTGGTGAAACATGATGATCTGTCCCGATAAACGCCGCTCAGAGGTGCTGCAATTTCATGATGTGGTCAGTGGCTGGTCCTGTACAGGATGACATCATAGTTCTAAAAGATCTGGCCGTCATCACCAGGCAACATTCATGTCAATGCATTCAATGCATGTAACATATTGCTTCAAAAGTTCACAAACAATCACAAACAGCTTACAAAACAATTAATCAACATCCCGATACAATACAGAGTTATCAACACATTAAACTGATCCTGGCTCTAAATAATGAAGTACAGTAATCAAAATGTGTCAGCTCTACACAACACACACACACACATGCAATTCTATGAAATAACAATTAAGAAAACTTTCTGTGTGAAGACACACACACACAAAGTCGCCCAGTGACCTTCATTTACAAAGTGTGGGAGTCTCTCGCGCTCACATATTTGCAGTTTTCGAGTGATTCGGAGAAGCAGCGAGTGAAAACACAATAACAGACCACTACACAGGAAGCACAGAAGTCCAGTCTAACCAATAACAGTGTAGTGAAAACAGCCATTTCCTGCCCGAGTCTTCACAACAAGCATGCTGTGAGCGGACACGTCTCTCATGTTTTCTCTCTAACCTGTTGTTGCTGAGATGACATGACCAGCGAGAAATGTTACGTCTCTTCTTAACTTTGTCAGCCTCTGTTATTTTAGGCTTTAAAACTCTAAAATGATAGTATGGCTCTAGCTACAGCTTAATCTCAGTTTGCTGACCACACAGGGCGGCCTAAAGCATGTTAAATATTTAATGCCGCTCTGGTGCAAAAAGGGCATTGAGCCATGCACAAGTGCATTGAGCCATGCACAAGTGCATTCTGTTTGCTTCAAAGAAAGCCTACAGCACACAACACAGAGATGAAACTCACTCCTCAAACTGAAAACCAGACATCCTATATTTGCATCAATAGACTAAAGGGCCTGTCATAATAAAAAGCTCCGATTCTGTTACCGAGAGGTAAAAAATTATGACAGGCTAAAAAGCACGCGGGCTGCTCCACTCTACATAACATAACAGAGATCCCACAGGGTGAGACGTCATGTTTCTCCATGTTTAAAGACCTCTCTGTTTTGACCCTGGAGAAGAGCAAACCTTAATTTTGGGGTTAAGAAAAGTGTGTAAGTGTGACTAAGGCTTGAGCTCAGCTTAAAGAATGGGTGATTTTTGCCCGTATATGGGCACTGGTGGGGCGGCGGCAATCTGGAGAGAGGCGGAGTCACACATACACTAGCACAATTCTACTGCATACTCTGCCCTATAGTGTCGTGACCTGTTAGAAAGGGGCGGAGCCACACTTCCAAAACAACACATCCCTTTCAAGGATCACACAAACCTTTGCTCGTAGCAGAATGAACGTTTAATAACTAAAAAAGTTTAGATCATTTCGTTCACAGCTTCCTATCTTTTTGAAGGCATGTTTTTACCCAGATGATTTGTTTTAAATTGTTGATATCAGGCAGTGAGAAAAACAAAATGCTCTCTGTGCGTAAAGCAATGGCGGTTTTGGTATTCAGAGTCGGCCTCAGCAGCCAGTCATAGAGCGTGTAGGACATTGAGGCATACAATTCTGCACACAGCCCACTTCTGATGTGAATAACACTTCTGTTGTGTGATCTCTGCATCTCAAATGCACAACGATACAAAGAACCATGTCTCACTGTATAACGCACATACAGAGCAATCTAACCCTGTACTGTTTAACATCCCCTAACACAGATGACAGATGTACTGCTGTCACACACACACGTACACCCGCTGGCTATTTGGCTCCTGTCTTTGAGTGTATGTAATTAGCACAAGTCTATGGTATGTTAAAACACAGGAGTGGAACTACTGTCTTCAAAAACCTGACGTACAACAGGTCCCCCGACATAATCATTATTCAGTCTGCCGCACTTACTTGCTGCCAAAAGGGTTAAACCAGTTACCAACTTTGCATCTAATCTGGATTCCCGACTGACTTTATCAAAAAAATATCTGGGTCACACAGTCTTCATAAACCAGTTTGTTGTTGCTCGATGTCACAGATAAAGAGCATGTGGTATTTAGCTCGAGTTCCATTCCAAAGAAATGGACAGAAATAAATAAACGGAGAAGTAAGGAACATATTACATAGTGTACATTAAAACAACTGAGTCCAAATCAAAGAGAGCGAGGGAATTTCTGAGCTGTGATGCATTTTGTTTGCACTGCTTTTACAGACTGTTGCCATGGACAAAAACATCATAAATCATAAAGCAGCTGCTTAAATCAATAAAAAAGCAGCAACATTGAGAAGAGCTGGGCAGCGTATGAGGCCCAAATTACACTCGAGTTTAAATGCCAGCTGGGAAATCAGGTCTGAAAACTCTCCAGTACAGAGTATACCGCCTGAAACTGAGTGACGCATCACCTACAACATCGCCCGCAGCCAGCAAAACCGCTTCTGCTCTCAGACACAGCAGCAGGGCTACGAAACTTCATAAACACCCTACTTAGGATATTATGTAAAAATATTAGCAGTGGTTCTTGCAATCATGGCACTTCACATAAGCTACTTCCTTTCTGATTAACCTCAGTGTAGTGCTCTCCTCACCGACACACGGGGAGGAAACAAGAAAGTGAAAAACAAGCGGGAAATAAACGCAACAAAAAGTGAACAAAATAAAACATGACACACTGGTGTTTACCAATGTAGTGCAATCAATGCATTTTCAACTACCCGTTTTATGTCTGGCTGCGTGAAAAAGACCGGTGTTGCCAAATCCTCTAACCAACTTTACATTTGCTAGCTAGCATTTTCAGAAATTTTAGAAAGTATTTTAAAACAATTAAAACAAGATATACAGATATTAAAACATGACAACATGAAACAGAGCTCTTCCTGTAGATATTAGCAGCACAACAAATATGCAACTCAAACACCAATAAAAAAAATAAGACACATAAACATCAAAAAAGGCTCTTGGCTTGTTGTGAATTAGTTAAACTGCATACCTTTAATTTGCTGATGAAAACAAAAAGATCTGAGTCTTTGTTAGCGCTCCAAGCTACTACGCACATTAAGATGGGAAAGTCTAAGAGCCTAAAAAATCATTGGGCAACAACTTACACAAACGGAAGATCTATGACATAGTTAGATGGATACATTTACGTATAAATCAAAGCAATTACAAGGCCCAAAATAGGGATTAAAGAAAAAGTCCAAAAGAAAAACTGGAAACTGCATCTGTAATGCATCGTATGAGTCTGTTCCAATACTTCTAAAATCAAGACTTCTAACAAGCGAGTGAGTGGATTCACTCAAACTCACTTAGAAAGCCATGGACTGCTTAAATAACTGCGATCACATCCTGTTTTCTGTTACACTTGCACTGAACAGACAAACAAGCTCTGTGGATTAACAAGTGATTTTACACATGCCCTGCTGCCAGCTGGATGAGACAGGCGGAGACCTTCTGGACAACACACAATGTATTTACACTCTGCCAAAACGCTACACAATCACGACAACCTCTTGCGCTCGCTGCCATGATCTTTCACACACACAGCATGGATTAAACGCCTATTAAAACCCAATGAAAGAATAACAAGCGAGACCAATCAATTTGCAACTGAAAATAAATGCAGCATGATTCAACCGTCCCACTGTTGGTAGGCTGATCTATCAGAGGATCAAAAAGCAGAAGACAGACGGGCAGATTCGGGTTTTCTCTTCTGAATAGTTAAAACTAGAGGAAGAACTTGTTCAGAAAGATTGGACTATTATCGATTTACAGATGTGGTTGGTAAAGCACACAAGCAATGAAAACATGGTCAGGAGGGCAGACTCAAAAACGTCAAGCAAAGAGAAACCCAGAACTCAGCCGCAGCTGCCACCATCCATCCAACAGAGAGAAGTTTCTACAACTGATCTGAGAACAGCAATACATTTCAAAACCTTCTGGCCGGCTGGAGAACCACTGAAGAAATCGCAGTTTTGGTCTTCTCTTCTGCCATTATGACAGTTCTGACCTAAAGTCTTCACATAACCCAAACCCCCCCAAACATGGGAAAAAATAGGTTCATAGAAATGGCCCCTAATGCATTTTTAACCCTAAACCCAACACTGACCCTGATCCCACAATCTGACCGGATGAAAAGTTCATTCAATATCAAAACATATGAAATACATCCATGAGCACAGCCACACCTACCGACTCCATACATGTTCCCACTGTGATATCACCTAAACATGAAATGCGTTCACATCACAAACTGAATTCAGAACAGTCAGCGTTCATACATGACAATTCAGATGACAAATCGACTTCAGTGTGAAACGTCATCACGATGATAAAAGTCAAAAGTGAAGCAGTCACAGTCACACGTCACGATGTTAATGTCAGATTAACGAGCGTTACGACTCATTAAACCGGTGCTGACGCGTTTAATAAATGACATAAAAACGATAAATGTATATATTTATAAAAGAGACGTCAGTGTGCACGATAACGCATAAAGATCCACTTTTACAAGAGTGAACGTCACGCTTCCTGCGTCAGAGCGAGCAGCTGTGACGCAAACGTCTGTGATAATGCACCATTTCTACGATGATTTCAGAGAAAGTGGATTACGTGCGCGTAGTCGTTTACACTTACCGATAAAATCAAGTTTAATCGCGCTTGGGCTCGAACCCTCGGCGAGCAACACCTTCTACTGCTGCGCTTCAGCTCCAGTGAGGCTGCGACAGCCGCGTGAACTGAACGACGGTGACGCAGAGCCAAAATGGCCGCCCGCAAGCTCGCGTTTCAAAATAAAAGTCCCGCGCCAGTCTTTCGTTTCACTGTCATTTGTATTCGTTTATGTAACATATTGTTGCTTTTCGGTTTGTAAGGACTTAGTTTCACTGACGTTTGCCTATAATGTTCTGTTATTGTTATAAAATAACATTAAAAAAAACAATTAAATAAAGACACAAATAAGGTTTCATGCATGCACTGTCTTCAATAAGACTTTTCATCAAACGTTGTCAGGTTCAGTGCTTTTGGATTCTGTCTTATCAAAGTGTTTTTACATAAACAGGGTTAAATGTTAAATGAAAATCTGTTTCATATGCCAATGCTTTAAACTTTCCCATCTATAAATAAACAACACGGGTGATTTATATACAACATAAAATATCATCACTCTACACATTTGTTTATGTGTGTCCTATATCCTCTGTTTATTGAATTAAATTAGTGTGAGGTTTAAATAATAAAAGTCTCTATTTATGCATAGTGGCCATTTCATCCATTCCTTGATTGATCTTCCACATTAAATATCTCACCTTAAAGACCTCTGTGCAAAATTCAGTGCCTGTAGTGATATCCACATTAAAATACTTTTATCAAGTGAGTGAGAAACATAATACAACCATGAAGCATCTGGAATAAACATTCATGACAGCAGAACTGTACAAATGTTTACAAAGAGATGAGAATAATCGCATATAAATGTTGCGCTTGTGGAAATGCCACGTTTTACTTTTTAGTGGTTTTCAGTGAGTCTGTTGAAGGTTTCCATCCAAACGTTTACTCCCAGATGACATTTGTTTTCATGTGTGATGTAACAGAACTACAATCATGGAAATAATGCCAGCTGTGTTATTTCATACACTTTTGTTGAGTACAGAAGAAATTGTACTGCAAATAATCAGCTGACAGCCCATTTACAGTAAACCTTTACAAATGAGCGAAGTGTTAATTACAGTGTTGAGCTGTTTGAGGAACAACAGAACACATTCAGTGGCTCTGGTGCACAAATGAAGACGTGAGAGAGTTGCTGGATTTGAAGAACCTTTATGTCAAAGCAAAAACAAACCTGAAGACTTATTTTCTTGTGCAGGATTATACAGAATGTGGGGTGAAAAATGAATTCTGTGCTGGTTATTACAGTTCTGATTTCTGGGAACTTTAAAAAATTCCTTTCCAATAGATGGAATAAAACCGAAGTAGAACAACATAACCACAGGATGATACAGAAGGGTGGGTGAAAAACTGACCTCATATAAAGTTACTGGAAAATACTGGATAAAACCCCTGGTACACCACAAAAGTCACTGACCAAAACCATACTTCAAAAGGCACAAACGCCCAATAAAAAACCCCCGGGGGAAAAAAAAAAAAAAAACCCCCCCACCCAACACCCCAATATTATAGAGGAGAACTATTGGGGGTGTGTTGACCAGCTGCATCACTGTCCGGTATGGAACCAAACCCCCCCCCAAAAAAGCCACAGCACGTAAAGACCCCACCCATTAAATAAGAAACGGTACGGAGATCAGACCATCAACTTCAACAGCTTTTCCCCAGGCTGTGAGACCCTGAACTAAAAAAAACAAAACCCCCCCCCCCCCCCCCCCCCCCCCCCCCTCTTTTTTTTTTTTTTTTTTTTTTTTTTTTTTTTTTTTTTTTTTTTTTTTCTCCCCCCCCCCCCCCCCCCCCGGGCCCCCCCCCCCCCCCCCCCCCCCCCCCCCCCCTCCTCCCCCCCCCCCCCTCCCTACTCCCCCCACCCCCCCAAAACCCCCCAAAATTTTTTTCCCCCCCCCCCCCCCCCCCCCCCCCCCCCCCCTCTTCCCCCCCCCCCCCGGGGGTTGTTTTTTTTTTTTTTTTTTTTTTTTTTTTTTTTTTTTTTTTTTTTTTTTTTTTTTTTTTTTTTTTTTTTTTTTTTTTTTTTTTTTTTTTTTTTTTTTTTTTTTTTTTTTTTTTTTTTTTTTTTTTTTTTTTTTTTTTTTTTTTTTTTTTTTTTTTTTTTTTTTTTTTTTTTTTCTCTTCCTCTCTTTTTTTTTTTTCCCTTTCTTTCCCCCCCCCCCCCCCCAAAAAAAAAAAAAAAAAAAACATCCTTTTTTTTTTTTTTTTTTTTTTGAGGAAAAAAAAAAAAAAAAAAAGGTTTTGGGGGGTTTGGGGAAAAGGGGGGGGGGGTTGTTTTTTTTTTTTTTTTTTATATTTAAAAAAAAAAAAAAAAAAAAAATTTTTTTTTTTTTTTTTTTTTTTTTTTTTTGGGGGGGGTTAAAAATTTTTTTTTTTTTTTTTTTTTTTTTTTTTTTTTTTTTTTTTATTAATATTTTTTTTCAAAAAAAGGAAAAAAACCCCTTGGAACCCCCCCCAAAAGTCATTTGGAAACAGGAAATGCAATTTTCAAACAGATAATGCTGTTGTGGGATCAGCTGAAGTGGCAGACAGATGTTCTTCTTCCTATTATTATTTTAATCTTGAATATTTTTGGTGATATAAATTTAATAGTAGTTTAATCTATTTTAATGTGCAGTGGTAATTGTTTCAGTGCTTAACAAGGTAAATTTAATGTTTTCCATTAAAACATTTTTCCACGGCAGAAAGAGCCAAACTATGTGAGAGAAGCAAAGAGCATCAACATTACTGATGAAAACATTAGATGAAACCATGAATCTGTGGAGAAAATTCCTCTTCTTAGCCTGAAAATTCTCCAGTTACATGTTGGAACAGGTTTGGATTTAGTTGTTCCAGATTACAGAAATATGATATCTGTGTGTATTCTTACACAGCCGTGCTGGCATCTGGACAGGTTCAATGCATATACTGCTAATACAGCAGGAACTGAGTAAAGCTGAGGCGATGCGGGTTTGATGGCTGAAGCGCGCTTGTACTAAAACAGCTTGTCCTGTGTCTCACAAATACCTTAAAATTCTGATGATTAAAAAAAGAAAACAAAACAGAAAAGGCAGTGTGGTCTCACAAACCAAAATAAATATGGTCTAAAAGAACAGACGTAACACAAGCGGTTTTTTAAATGGTCTCGGCGTGAACACATTAAAGCAATGAGAAAGATTAAAGCAATGAGATTTTTTCACATAGTTTATCTCTACAGTATTTCCTTATATATTATATTATACTTTTAACTTATGTACATTACTGTGATATGTTTTCACAGGCCATGATGGTTTTAGGAAGGTTTAGATTGCATGGTGACAGGCGATGATGACAGAAACAGATTCCAAGGTGTCATCAAAGAATTCCTGAAAGCTTCGATAAATCCAGAACATGTAAATGTAGAACAGGCAGCGGCAGATGAAGTTGCCTGATAGCACATCTCACAGATTTCATCCGTCTCTCATCTGTTAGCTGAAATAAATCTCTGCTCACATCACTTCTTAAAGCAAATAAAAATATACATCCTTGCATTTTTTTTCCAGGTAAATAAATTGAACTCTATAATTGAAACATAACTTCAGTATGTTCCATAACTGAAGAACAAACTTAAGTATTTCCACCTTGGAATGGCTGAATGATAAATAAATAAAAGTTCACCCTTAATCCAGTCTATATACAAACACCTGTCACAATAAAATGTACTTATCTCACTATCTGCCTGTGAGATGCTGAAAGCCAATTGGCTAGAGCTTTTCTGTGGTTTCCAGTTTTTCTCCAATCATATTTGTGGGGGTGTATCCATTTTACTGTCCTGGTCACTCAGTTATACTCATCATGGTTCCTCCTCTCATGGTGGTGTGACTGCTCCATTTCTCAGTGGTGATCCTTTATGCAAAATAAATGGGAGGGGCCTGTTGTGCCTGGGTGCAACTGTATGGAAGGGGGGAGGACTGTAACAGGCACACCTGGAGAGCAAGTTTGTGATTGGTTCATTGGTGAGTACATCATGTGTCCCACCCTGTGCGGTCTGTGCTCTCCAGCGAGAGGGACTTGGTCTTGTGCGGGGAGGCGGGGCTTGGAGGACTGCTGAAGGTGGAGCTGTTGGATGCGGTGGAGTGCCTCGGCGAATCAGAGTCCTGGAAAACAAAAATAAAAAAACAAAAGATTCTGATTGGATAAAAACACTTAGTCAAATGTCAAAACCACGAAACTTTAATATCATGATAATCTTTCCCTGAAGGCTGCTTTCCAAAAGAAAAGACAATAAAAATGGACATATAATGCCTCTAATGAAACACACAGAGTCCAAATACTGTAGTGCTCAAATAAAATGCAATTCAATGAGTTTAGACATTCAGCAAATCTTGTTATGTTATTGATTGTTCTCTGCCATACATACAAAGCATAAAAAGTGAGGTGGAAGTGCCACTATAGTAATAAAAGAACGGATGCTAATCCTCAAAAACACACCCATGGCCATTGGTTCACAGCTAGCAACTCAGTAGGCGTACTTTACATTAAAAGTTTTGAGGGATTACTACATGAAATCCACGCTGTTAAACCTGAAACCTGTAAAAACCTGCCTTCCAGAAGAACCCTGATTTTCCACAATGGACAGAGGGGATGGACAGCAGGAGCAATATGAAGGCGGAGTACGCGGATGGAAGCTTGGCATTCCGAATGGAAGCCCTCTGCTTCAACAGAATCCTTTCCAGGCAGAGCAGGATAAGGGTGTGGGCTTAAAATGGCAGGGGAAGTTTAGGAAGCTCTCTGCAGGGGTGCAGCAGGTGTGTATGTGTTTCACTGCAAATATGTGTTTTTTACCTTCATCTTACTAAGCAGGGTCCTTAAAGCCCTTTTCAGATCGGGCGTCTTCTCCGAGGGCGATTCGGCTTGCCACTAAGAAGGAAAGGGCAGACTGAGTGCCAAAATGGCTTCCACATTTGCTAAAGGAGAATTGGGGGCCAGGGGTCGACTAGGGGTGCGAAGCACAGCAATATGGCACATGATATAAGAGCACAGGTGGATTGCAACGGGGCCCAAGTGATGGAACTATTATTGTAATCAGCATGTTGTGGAATGGGGTGACAGGCACTGACCAAGCAAAGTGAGGGGAAAACTGAAGCGGATGGCATTATAAGCGGTCCCTTTTATCTATGCCTCCTGCAGTTCTGATAGGAAGGGGGCGGGGCAAGGAAAGTTTAAGGGTCAGGTATAAAAATCTATTTAAAAAATTTAAGAAGAAAAAATATATTTAAGCAAGGCTCAAAATTAACCCCTATGTCTATCCAGAGGAAACCATTACCACTGAAACCAAGGTTTGTTGGTCGTATGCTGACTTCCCAGCTTAGTGCTAATCCAACATTAAGGAATGGATGAGGTCATGAAGACATTACCAATCAGATTCCTCCCATGTCATGACTCACCTCTCGGTCAAACTGAGAGAGCGGCGCTTCGCCCGCATCCATGCCACCGCCCGATGACAGCGAACTCTCAGACGGTGATGTCATGGTCTGCCGTTTAGAGCTATAGCTGCCGCCCGACAGCTCCCTGCGGAGGGCACTGCCGTTCTGAGAGGAGGATCCTGAGAAGGGCAGGAAAGAAGTGGGCGGGGACAGAACACAAGGAACACAGATGCTTTCATGTAGATCAACTGGTATAGTATTTTGCTTGCAACATCAAGGTCATGGGTTCAAATCTCAAGAAATGCAAGTTACTGAAAAATGTAGGCATTGATTTAGCAGAAAAGCATTACTTACGGATTCCTAGACCACTGCTAGCACTCATGGATCTTCCAGGTTCTCCTCGGTTCTTGGTTATGGAGGGGATGCTGACGGAACCACTAAACCCACCCCGATTGTCCTGGGCCCGCACATTCTACAGGTCACATGTTAGAGAAAAAAAACACCACACACACACAAACAGCACAGAACAGAGACACACAAACATGCAATAAGTGGTACACCCTTGATGTGATGAAAACAAAAAATGATATGATTTGGATGACATCAGCACATACAGTGACTCCAAAAGTATTTAGATAAAATGTACAAATGTAATAAAAGTAAAACATTGAGCCAAATGGTATTGATTTGACAGATCCACACAGAAAACAGATGTGAGGTTACATACTAAATGATAAAACAACACATATAGCAGAAGCACTTATATTCTTATATATAACACAGCAGAACAAATGTTCATATAAACTATAATGAACTACTGTTCACCTGTACAAGACTTTAAACAGCCGATAAAAATGATCTTGTGCTTAAAGTTAATTGCCAAAACTGCCCATAAAAAGGTACTTGTATAAGGTCTAGCATTTTTGGTTGCACTTGACAGGTGTTTTGTTATCTATAATGCTATTTATTTGCTTGTTTATGTGGTTTAGCTGTCCACGTTAAGCGTTTAACTTGTATATGACCTTTGATAGTTAGAGCACGGCACCCGGCCACAGTCTAGAATATCATTACTCAGGTTGATTATAAGCCATGTTTTCTGAACAGTGACTGGATTAACAAACAGAAAAGCAAACAGTAAGATGAGCTTGCACAAGCACGATCGTGATTGGCTGAATTGATCAAACTGAAACAACATTGGGGCATGTTGTCTCACCATGGGAAGATCTCTGAGGATCTGCATTCCATCTCCAGGTCCCATATGAGCCACGTGGTTAAAATTGGTCGGGTTTGAAATCAGCTTGTTTCTCTTCTCTGGATCTCTCAACATCTCCCTGTAATCACACACAAACACGTTTACCTCACAGACTCACAGATATTAAACAGACAATAATAAGCTGCTGTTTTTGATTCTGATAAACACAGATAATATATTATAAACAGAGTATTATTTGCACAAGTTTGTACCCAAAAGTGTTAAAACAAAGGAAGTCTATAGTATGTCCCCGTTTACACAGATAAATAAATGTGTATTTGTGTGTGTGTCAGTCACCTTCTCTGCTGCAGTCGCTCCTCCTCAGGAATACGGAATGAAAAGCGTCTCTTGTTGCTCATACTGCGAACCATCTGCTTCCTGCTGTTGTCACACACCTCAGGGACCACCAGTTCATCCCCCTCTAGACACACATACACACAGACACACACACGAACCTCAAAATGATTCATTCATTCAAACTGCATCACTGACACAAAGACTCACACATCACGCACTCAGCTCCAACATGATACTCATCTCATTTTACAGTCTCTGCTGTTACCTGCAGTCTTGTTTCTAAAGTAGATCAGTCTGACCGTCTCTAAACCCAACAGATTCAACGAACCATCTGTGTTCAATGGCCGGACCTGTGCAAGTTTTTAACATGTTAATTCATGACACAGATACTTTATGCTTTTAGTTTGAATATAAAATATATAATACAATATATATAGAATATATAGAATATACAAGTTGATTAAAGCTACAATCTGTAACTTCTGCCTCTGTCACCATCTCTGTTTAAAACATGAAATTGCAGGTTTATTTACTTTGTCTTTATGTATGTTGAAATTGGACCCGACAGCTCAAATTATAAATCATTATTACAAACGTACCATTAGGAATCGGGGTAAGGAGATTTGTTCAATACTTGATTTTTGACCATTTTGACCAAAACAAGTTGGATGGATGGCAACTTTAAAGTACAAAGAAAAAATAAAATGTCACAATAAAATTGACTTGGAATGGAAATGCAAACCTTTTTGAGCGGAATGGTTTGAATCCATTCCATTGTGTTCACATTAAACACATCCACTGCATTTTCACTGTAAACTGACAGGTAGGGGGAGCTGTAGCCTGCAAAACATGAAACAGACATAACGGCAATCCAGCTAAACCTTTTAAAGGCTACCTGAGCCTGTCTTTTACCCAGACTGAAGCTTTCTGCACACTAGACAGGAAGAGCCGTCTGGCTGACACGTAACGCGATAAATCACAGCTCGTTCTGTTTTTAATGGCGGAACAAGTCTACAGGCCTAGTCAGAGATATACTGTATTATACACCAATAACAGGGTGGCATAAAAATATTATTAATGCAGTGGCACTCTTTGCAAACAAATATACAGAAAACATAGTGAAACTGTGGAAAATATGTAGAAACTCTAAACACAGTACATGACAAAACCTGTGGGCCTGCTGCTGTGTAAGCAGCAGCAGAAAATGATCGACTCACAGCAGGCTGTGGGTGCAGCGGGCCACATCAGCTCCTGCTGGCGGGAGCGTCGCCCGTGTGTGTCCACATACACTGCGATCTTACTGAAGCAGAGCAGCAGTTCTTTACTAGAGATTTCCACAGCACAGAGCGCATCCAGGTTGTCCGACCTGATAAAGGCTAGTGTGGGGTCGTCGGGGTTAAGTAAGCTGACCGAAGGGGAGTCTCCATACAAACTGTAGCGCATGAAACCCGATGGGTAGCCTACACACAAATACTGGTTGAACAGTGCCATCCACTGAACAGTTCCTGGAGCCTGAGACAGAGAAAGGTCTTGTTAATGGTGCAGTACACTGACAAAGATCATGCCCAGCTAACAATTTTAGGTTGTAAGAGTATTTCCCTAATGTTTCCATCAAGTAACAAAAAGGCTACTTTTTTTTTTAAATTTTAAAAAAAAATTTCTAGATGCTGTATTCATGTTAACAGAGCAAACACACCCTCAAAATTAGCAGGCAAACTGGCCTTCTATACAAACTGGCACCGCTGTTTAATAAATACAGCCCTGAATTTTAAAATAATTTACATTAGATTGCTCCATGAAAAACAAAAAAGCTTTGTGGTGAATTAACACTTAAAATCTGATTAATATCTGACGTGTCAGTGAAAAGGTCAGATCAGTATAAAATGTAAAACAGAGGTTTGGAACGCAGTACTTGTATGTCCACCAGGTGGCAGTGGCGAGACTTGCTCTTGTTGATCTGGAAGCAGGAGATCTGTCGTTTCACAGCCAGACAGAAGCAGGTGTTGTTGCGCACCGCACCTGACGCCAGCGCCTGGCAGTTCTTGATGTCCGGCACCTTGTTCTTGTCCATCTCCCGGCCATCCAGCCCCACCGTGGGCAGCAGACACACTTGACGGTTCCTGCCGGAGATAACGGCCAGCAGCTGAACTGAGGGCATCAGTTCGATGTGCTGAACTTTCTTAACGTCGCCCACGCGGATGATTTCTGGGAGGAGCAGAGAAGGCGATCAGTAAAGATGATCTTGGCATTTAAGTGTGCCTCTATAGGCTCCAAGGTGTACTTTACATGTACATCTTTATTTTATCAATACATGCATTCCTTGGGAATCAAACCTCTGGCCCTGGGGTTGCTACAACACATATGCTACGAAACATATATGCAGCTCTGAGATTCGAACCTACAATCTTTTGGTGAACAGTACTGATCTATGACAACTAATCCATGGCAATAAAAAAATATATTCATGTTGCAGGACGTTTTTACCATCTTTGGTGACGTGGACAACAAACAGGCCCTCCTCATTTCCCAAAGCAACACGCTCATGGTCTACAGACAGAAGATGAAACTTCAGTTAATCGCTTGGAAAGGCTTGTTTGTTTTGTTCATACAGTGACATGAGTTCTGCGAGTTTCTGCACCTATAATAGCAGCAGCTTGTGTGGTTTTGATGAGAGGCAGGGTGCTGTCATACGCTTCTTTAGGCACATAAACAAAACGTTCCTTCAGTTTGTTTTTCCTCAGGATGCGATGCAGTTCATTCAGAGCGCACACCCATTTCGTTCTCTCCTGCTCAGTATCGGCCAGCATCAGGATGCATGCCTTCCGACCGGAGGTAGCGGACAGCTGAGATGCTGTTACCTAGGCAACAAAGCAGATGAAGACAGCAGCCCTAAAATAAAGTGACTAACTAGTGAGAAATGATATGCATGTAAGTTCATACCCTGAAGATGCAAGGTATGTCTTTCTTGTTAGCATGAATGACATCAGACTCCAGAACAGAGCTCGCAGAAAACTCCTCGTCCCTGCACAAGACAAAAACAGAACTGGCTGAAACAGACTGAAATATTTCATCAGTGTTGAGAAATCTCTGGAATTCAAAATGTGATTTAAACCTGCCAATAAAGAGAACATTTTAGAACCTCAAAGGGTTCTGTCAGGTGCTTTACATGTAGAACATAGTAGGGTTTCCCATTATGGCATCATTATATAGATTTAGTTCTAATAAATTAATTTTAATTCATTTAAATTGTAATTAACTTTTATGAATTAAGATGCTAAAAACATGTATCCTCATACAGAACCTTTTTGGCATAAAGTATTCTTTAAAATTGACTCAAGGTCTCTATACAGAAGCCCACTGAACCTTAGTTAGTGTAGGTCACTAATCAACTTTTGTAAGATTGTTTATCTGTTTGTATGAAAATGTAATTGCTTCTTTTGAAGCACACAGGCTACAGCATCCTTTGGACTCAAGTGTATTGGACCTCCCTCACCTCATGTCAATGACCTGGTTCACTATGACACCAGGCTGAGCTCCTTTTCCTTCTCCAAGCTCATACAGGAAGAGTTTGAAGTCGCACACCACCGCCCAGACCCTCTGCCAGCCCTTTTTCACCCCTGTGGGCTTCGGCACCTGGTAAAGACAATGCAACAACTTTCCAGGAAAGCCAAAAGAGACTACATTTACATTTTATGTTTTGATTAACAGACTGTTGTCAGACAACCACAGATGATGTTCCAAGGGTCCAAACGTAAAGAAAATGAAGGCAACATATATAGAGCAGACAAGACAGGTTTGATCAACCTCACCCTAAGATGCCCCTCGTATGCAGTGCCAATACCCCTCCTCGCATCGATGCCCAGTTTGCCCCTGGTTTGTTCTGGTGGGACGGGACATACAGAGGGGGCTTTATCAGCACATGTGACGTGGCAGGAGAAGTTACAGACTGAGGAGAAAAAGAGGAAATTGGCAGTGAGTTTTAATGAGCAATGTGAGATTGAGGAATTCTGGGATATGCGCACATTCAATAAATCAATATGGAGTGAAGTGACTAAATACTTCAATTCTGATATACCTGATATGTCAAATCACAAGTATACAACAGTAAGTGCAAGTGTAAACAGAGATCAAACTGTTTTGCAATGCGACCAGTGAAACCACATTCAAAGGCAGCGGAAACCCTACTCGCCTGTCAGTCAGCCTCTGCACTGGTTGTGACAGTGGGTGTAAACAGGGCTCAACATTTGCTCCTCACCTTCACAGGTGCAGCCCTGTCGAATGAGCCCCGTCATCAGAGACGTGCACTGGTTACATTTAGTGGGAACAGTGAAGGACTTCACAATGAACTGATGAGCCCTGGGCTGTAAAATGAAAACATCAGCCAATGGTAAAACAAACAACATCTTATATTGATGTTATACTGAAAACATAACTGTATAAGAACACATGCTGGACAACAGGAGTAACAATACCATAATTTCATAACAGTATATATTCCAGTGTATTTTGTTTTGTCATGGTTTTGTCATACAGTGTTTATTTATTGAATGATCACACCGTAATTATGGATTATCATTTAGTTATTAATTATAATTTTAACTTAATTAATTATAATCTTTAATTAATTTCTTTTGTGATGAATGCATACTAAAAAATATGACAAGTATAACAAATTATACATTTTGCACGGTCAAAAGCAAAAGACTAAATAATAACATTATTTACATTATTCAATAATAACATTATTTTTCTATATTTATTTGGCCCTGAGTTGCAACGTTGCCCGGTGACTGTAAACAACTAAAATTTGCTTTGTGGTTGGTGTAATCAAAGTCTTCCAAAAAACACTAACCTGTCCTGCTGTTCGCAGTGAACCATTAAACACTTCTGCCACCGTGTCATTAAAGTAATACAGTCACACCGCGCAGCCCTATTGGACGAGATTCTAACATGTGACCCAAATCCCTTGTGTTACCTTAGGTGACGAGTGTCCGAGGCTTCCATAGCCAGACCTGCCTGTTGGAGTCTGAAGACCATGTGACGTGTGATCAATCAACTAGAAGAAAACACACGGTCGATCGTAGCTATCAGAGAACAGTACTGATTCGTTGTGAGTAACATGATCATCGCAAGCATTACGAGGTCACATGATACCTCTATAGGCTCCATGTCACTGAGGGTGGAGGGGGACCGCGATCGTGAAAAATGGCGTGATCTTGAATCTTCATCTCGTGACGGCGTGTTGGAGGGAGTGAAATCAGCAGAATCGAGCTAAGGAAAGACAAGAGTTTTCTTTAGCAACAGCATCATTCAGCACAAACTAACTCCACAATAATATGCCACATGCAGAAATAAACAGACAAAATAGACTTCACAGCAAATCCACAAGATCGTAAAGCTTATCAGAATGATCCTGTTTTTTACGGGAATCACACCCCGGGCAGAACAAAGCACATGACTAAAAGCCAAGACATCAGTAAAGACACAATACACGCTCTACACAGAGACCACCCACCCACCCACCACACATGCATGACAGAATGAAGCTGAACACAGCCTGGAAAAACCACAAACCCATGGAAGAACATGGAAAACAATGAGAGGAACCAGATGCATAATTCACGAAGGTCTTTCATTAAAGCCATCTTCAATTTAAAGGGACAACTCAACCAAAAATGTAAATGCAGTCATAATGCATTCAACCTCGTGTTGTTCCAGTCCTGTATAACTGACTTCTTCTGATTAACACTTCTGTATATTCAACTCTTTCAGGTGCCAATGAGATTTACAGCAAATAATGACTCAACATTCCATCATTCCATCTGTTTTCTTACACAAAACAATCACATGGTTTCAGAGGACATGGAATAATAAATAAAGTCAAATCTTTTCACTCTGAAGTTCATCCTGGTTTGAGAGGTTTCAACTACCTCTTTAAATTTATGCAACTTTTTTTGTCTTTATAATCTTTATGTATATGCTAAGGTTTATATTTTATATTACATCCAAAAATAGAGCAAATAAATCTATGTAAATAAATCTATAAACTTCTATTTAAATGGCCTTTAAAAGTGCACTGTAAATACTAACCATATGGAAAATAAACCACTAAACCTAATTAACCAGCCCATATATGAACCCAGTTTCACAGTATGGAATACTTCAAAAGTTTCTGTTGACACACATATGGTACATGTAAGCATTCAACACACAACAGAAAGATTTGTCAACACAGCTCAGATGCATTTAAGATGCATTTTGAAAGTCTCATGCAATACAGATATGACCACAATACACAATAAGATCTGCCAGCCATGCAGAACAGACCGTCACCAAAGGACAAAATATGATTTTACTGTAAGCGAGTCTTACACGTCTGGTTTTGTGCCCTGGACCAAACGAAGGCGATCGCTTTAGGAGAGGGAAAGAAGAGGAGGGGGAGTCAAACTTCATGTATAATGTCTGTTGGATAGGCAGGAGACACAAGGGCTTGAGGGAACATGTCTAATCTGTGGTTGGATCTCTGGAGAAACAGTCTATGTGCACAAAAAAATCACTTTATATCAAAGAATTCACTACAGGAGTCGCTGTCACAACAGAACAGAGTTAGATATTCAAGACAAAGTTTTACTTAAAGCAAAAAAACATTTTGGTCCCAAGTTTGAAGGGCAAGTATACCTGTATATCAAGTCTCCAATGTGTAGCACTATTTGTGTGATGCAGGGTGCAGCTTTGTGAAACGGGTCATTTTTCTACAAAGTAATTCCTCTGACAAAACACTTGAAGGTGTGAAATCATACACACCCTGTTCCACTGTTTCTGTTGGGTGACTGAGAAAAAAACTGTTCAAACTGATTTCAGCACAGTCAATTTACTCTCTGTCCCCAAACCAAACAAACTGAATGAGTGAAATCAAGCATGACTGAGTGGGTCACACTGGCTGGTCAGATGTTTGTGGATGGATCTACAGGATGTCTGATGTGTCTGTCTAAAACCGAGGAGAAATTTTGTTTTCTCAAAGTTTTCAAAAAGGTCTTGCAAGAAAGGTTTTTCTAATGGTATTTTTAATATGTCAAAAGCATTTTCTGTAAGTAGTTAGAGGAACATTTAAAAAAGGTAAAGAATTAAAAAATGTTTGAACAACGTTTTTATAACCAACCATTAGCATTGATACAGAAATGGAAACGTTATGGAAACATTTGTACAACCTAAAATTGTTAGGTGGAGTGTTTTTTTAATTGCTTTTACAAGTGTAAAAATATATCTGGATGGCGTACAAAGACATTTCATAAGAACATAACTGAGGGTGAACTTACATCTTCCCAAAATTCAACTAAAGAAGAAGAGGAGGATGAAAATGAGTCCTGATGGACATCGGAACGAAAAAGAAAAACAACAAAACGAGAAAAGCCATAAGCAGATTAGAATGTATTAAAACAGAAAACAATTGAAAAAGTTCAAGTAAACTAGCAGAACGATGATCATGAAATCAGAGAAAAGAACTATGTAGATGTTCTCATGAAGAACCTGAGATATCAAACTTACATCAAACTGATCCATGGCAGAAGTGGGCGCATTCAGGAATGCCAAGAAGGAATTCTGGGAATCTTGATGCTTTACACCTACACAACAAATAACTAATCTGAGTCAATGGTACAAGAAGTCACTCATTTTAAATGAATGAATTAGACTGAAACAGAGCAAGTGCTCATCTTCACATGATCCTCTGCATTTCCCTGCTGAAACAGCTTCAACCCATCAGTCTCCAGTACTGGCCAAGATTGTTAGGCTTCTAGGGGTTTTAGGTTTATCAGCTTGGTCAGGAAAGGACAGCATCTAAACCAGCTTAAACCAAACCATCTTAAGTTGGCTTGAAGCTGTTTTTTTATTTCAGCAGGGTTCAAAAGTATCATTGAGCACTGTAATGTGGACGTTTGATTGTGTCACCTCTCCTCATCCTCAGCTCCTCGGTCTCCTTCCTCAACCTTTCGATTTCCGACAGCAGTTCCTGGTTCCTACTTTCAGATTCTTTCAATTTGCTGTAAGACGGAAATTGCAGATATGAAAACTGTCACTATATTAAAATTCACTCCAAAAGACAGCACACGCGAAACAAACTCATTTCAGCTAAAGGGCTATTCAACTAAAACAGAAACTAAAAAAACACTGCAAATCTCAAACTACTCACATGGAGTGACCTGTACATTTACTGACCTTGAATACAACCTTGAATAAACTAATCAAAGCAAACTCCAGACTTGGGCATCTGCGTGTTTGTGAGGTCTCACCATTCTGTGGCAATGTTAGATGCTTTGACTTGGTTAAGCTCGTCCTGGATGGTCTGTTTGGCTCTGATCTCGACGTCCAGTGCAGACTGCAGCTCCAGACGAGCAGACATATCCAGCTTAGCAAAGCGCCTCATCTTCCATGGCATGTCCTGACAAAGCCATCGAGACACACCACATCAGAAGAGCAGGATGCAGAGAATGCGCACTTCAGACTAATCTGGGTTATATGTAGACATATAAATGTGTGTGTGTGTCTCACCGTTCCTCTGGCTCCCAGGCTGGTGTTTCTGAGTCCCTCAAGCTCCTCTGTCATTTTTGTGGCGAGAGCCTGCAGGTAACCACGGGCATCCTTCTCATCACTGACCCTGTAAGATAACGTTCAACTCAACATCAGACATCTGTTTGGCTTATTGTACTGCATGAATTGCAACATCTGACCTTATCCAGCCAAAACATGAAATCTGTCACACAATGTAAAATTCTACATCAACATAATTAACAACAGTTGTCAGTGTGGTGATTGATCAACAAATTAACGAACAGCTAAATTCATCAACACAAAACTCAATTACCTTAAACTCAAAATAAACCTCCAAATATGGCACAAAATCTGTGTCTCTGTAAATAAAGATGTTTCTAAAACCAGCGGTCTGCATGCTGGCAGACATTTGTATCCTCACAGCCATGCCAACACAGGTAAAGCTTATCTTTAGGAGTCTGTCTCTGCAGGTGTAAAACCCACTGGCTGCTGGTAGGGGGCTCCACTCACCATTGGATGATCTCTGTGATCTGGGCCTCCCAGTGGGCAACACTCTCCTGCTTATCAGCCAGTTCTCTCATCTCCTCCTCCAGCTGCCTGTGACTGCTGCTCAGCTCCCCATACATAGAGTTCAGCTGAACAGAGAGACAGAATGTTTAGAAAACAGAAGTGCTAAATTTATTCAGGCATGTTATATCCTGTTTCAGTTCTTTCCAAAAGCCATTATTCTTGCTTATATTTCTAAACACCGTCCAGTTCTGGCATTTGACATGACAACTGACCTCACTATTGTTGTAAACTGCCTTTGTGTTTTCAGTCTCCAGGTATTTTGATAAAACGAATCATGTTTCATATACATGCCACAAAAAATAAGAAGCCCTTTAACATCTGATATGTCCAAACTCGCAGAATTATTTGGCTGGCTGATTCTGATCCCCCCCCAGTCCAAAGTAAACAGTGAATGAGCCAAGAAGCAATTTTATGTGTTTCTGTGTGTGTGGTTACGATCCGTCTCTTGGAATGCTGAGAGATTTGGGAAGAGTGCCAGAGGAGAAGGGAGATCTTCAGACAGGGTTTTGATGTATATGTTGCGTTGAAAGAGAGGTAGGTTAATAAATATCATGAACATTCGCACGTGTTAAGTGTGATAAAGATCTCACCTTCTGTACTTCACCGGTGAGCTGCTTGTTCTCCTCTGTCAGCTGGGCTCTCTCCCTCTCGTTCTTCTGTTTATACTCCGTCTCAAACTCCTCTCGCTCAGTTTGGCTGCAAACACATCAATGCACATCAGAAGTGACGTTTACAATACAGCTGCGTTCTGCAAAAATAAAACCATGGAGATAATTTAACCCAGAGAACTGTAATATGGGTTTTGTGGCTTTTAGCTTTACAGCCAACTTTTAATATACCCTGTGATATGTCCTGCCCAAACATCCCTCAAAAGATCAAAAAGCCTGAAGAAAATGCATTAACGGAGGGAAGAAAAGTATGGTTTCATGGGCTCTATAAACACAGAGGAATCTATATAGCTTCACACTGGTGGCTCCACAAGCTGGTGGTCTCAGCTTCATGACCTCTGAATGCTCACAAACTAAACAATCACACGTACCTTTCTCTGCGAGTTTTCTCCAGTTTGTCCTTGAGCAGGAGAATCTCTTTCTGGAGCATGAGGTGTTGGCCCTCAGCGTCGTGGAGCTCGTTCTTCAGGGCCTTCAGCTCGCTGCTGTGGAGCGTCTCCTGGCGACACAGCTCCTCTTCATACTGCACTTTCTTCTTCTCCAGCTCTGCTCGTATACGACTCAGCTCCTGATGCTGGTCTGAGCTCGCTGTAGCACTAGGAGGCCCGGCCTGTTTCAGCTGCTGCAGAGTGTAAAGAGCTCATACTTCAGTGACAGAAAGCTTATTTAAAATTCTACGCACGTATTAAGAAGACTAGTGAGCCCAGTTAATTTATCGAACCCATTCTTTTGTTATGGATTTTTCTAACGGTCGTCAAACATGTTGGTTTACTGTACTTACTTAATTCACTTAATTAAGTAATTGAATGTTGGGCGATCTTGTACACTGTGCTAGTTTAATATCACTCCACTCTGTCCATTTTCATTATGTGAGAAGACAACACAATTTCAACAAAAATTTGTATATACAAAACATAATTGTAACTATGTGTCACCTTCATCCCATCCAGCTCTTCTTCTAGCTGTCTGCTGTACTGTTCGGTTCTCTCTCGTAGCTTCCTCTCCTTCTGAACTTCTACAGCATGCTCCTCCACCTGGGCCTCCAACTGAAAAGAAAATATCACAAACATCATCAACTAAAAAGACATCACTGATGGTCAATGCTTCTTCACCAGCGTGACCAGCATGAAACCTGCACTAACCAGCATAAGAATACTAGTCTAAGCTGATCTTTTCCACAGGAAGGTCTTTATCCAATAGACTACTCACTCAAGTTTACTTATCATTTATTTAAGTTTGTTAACCCACAAAACTAACCCATGAGTAAAACTACATATGAACACATACATAGTTTGGGAGGCATGTAGGACATCCTATCATTACATTTGGACCGAGAAGATGGAAAAAATCGTCCACCCTGCCTTTAACTGGTTCAGAAACAGACATGCTTCATCCAGGATTGGTACTGAGCATGTGTACCTCTGTACGTGTTTTCTCAGCCTTGTGAATGTCTAACCGCAAAGCCTCCAGTTTCTGCGACACCCCCTCCATCTCCTCCTCTTTGTCTTTGAGATGTCGGCTCAGCCGCTGTTTCTGCGAGTGCAGGTCGCTCAGCTTCTCATTCAGCTTGGAGAACTCCTCCATGGCCATCTTCTTGTGAGTGTAAGCCTCTTTCAGCTCCTTGGCCTGAGTCTTTAGCTTCTCTCCCATCTCTAGCATCTCCTAAACAGACAGAACAACACAGATATGTTACAGAAACAGAACTCAGATCATCTGATCATCATCTTGAAACTTTTAGATCAAAATACCTTGTGCAGATCCTCCTTCTCCTGTTTCATGCTCTTGAGCTGTTTCTCCAAACCCTTGATGACCTTAGATGAGTCTTTGAGATCTTTACATGCTGTGGTGGCCTCCTCCAACTGCTGTTCTGTCTGCCCGGAATCTGATGTGACAAAACGTTACAGAGATCTTACTTCTCAATGCATAATCAATACAGTACAGTAAAGGACAGAAGACCCTTGACAGAGCGTTTTAAGTGACTGTCAAGTTCTCACCTGCTAACTGTTTTTTCAGAATGTCGATCTCGCTCTTTAAACTTCGGATCTCGACCTCTTTATTAGCATTCACAGGGGAGTCTGAATCAGGGTACTGCAGCGCCTGCACTGCCTGTGTGGACTCTGTGGGACAGAAGTCAGAGAGACAGATACAGACATTTGTGTCAAGCCCGGATAACACTGACAGACAGTGACTTAACAGTTTAACATCTACAAAGTTTAGAAAGTTTCCCTGACGTTAAGATACTGTAGTCAACGGTTGGAAAGACAAAAGAGAGAATACTGTTAGTTGCCATCTGTGAGGCCGGTTAACTGACATAAAGCAACCATCAAGGTTTGTTTTGTTTAGCATCACGTGTCCAGGCAGACTGTTAAAGAACGTGACACACTTCCTTCCCAGACGTCCTGTGCATTTAAACCAATCATACAACGACTTCAAAACTCCTGAAGTGTTTCCATGTGTGTGATGTCTCAGTCTGAGGTTGCTGTCAGTATGAACGAGGCTTCAGTGTACTCGGTCCTCACCTTGTAGTTTACGGGTAAGTTCAGTCTTCTCTTGTTCTAGACGTCTGATCCTTCTCTCATAGGCCTCGGAGGCCAGACTTTCCTCCAGACTTCTCTGAAGATCAACATCTACCTGTGCAGGTCCCATGAACTCCCGCAGACAACCTCTGTCTGACAGTGTGCTGCAGAGCCACACACATCACAGATTGCTTCAGTAATGAGCTTCAGTAATGAGTCCAAATGAAGACTTATATGCCTGTTATAGAAACTTTCCTGCTAGTCAGACCAGTTTTCCAAAAAGTTAAGTAGGATGAAGATCAGCTTGGCAAGTCTGGGAGACCAGCTGAAACCAGTTAAGACCAGCAAGCTGTTTTTTAAGTAGGAAGCATGAATACCAAACAATACTGACTCACCATTTGCTTGTGTAAGTGAAGCCCACGAATGGCAGATGGTGTCCAGAAAACGCAGTGTGAGAAGGTGGAGGCAGCGTTTCCTAAAATATTTCACAACAATCAATCCAAGACTCAAATATCCATTAAACTCAATTAAGACTGGAACTGTATCTCTACACAACCCATCAACACAGATGACTAAAGCATTTGTGTGGAAAAATATGTTCCCCTTCCTCCTCAAGGCTCTGGGCCAATCAGAGATCATCTAAAGAGATCTAAACTAAACATACGCAGTTTTTGAGGCAATCGTCGTCCACGTCAAAATTAGAGGTGTCCGTGGGGCTGCTGACTTCAGGGATGTAGGGGGCCTCACACGTGCGGATGTTGTCCCAGTCGATGCCTGCGAAAAA
Source organism: Chromobotia macracanthus (assembly GCA_036877525.1). Taxonomy (NCBI): domain Eukaryota; kingdom Metazoa; phylum Chordata; class Actinopteri; order Cypriniformes; family Botiidae; genus Chromobotia; species Chromobotia macracanthus. Next base: position 1,857,755 of record JAZGTH010000078.1, on the reverse strand, counting down.
CGGGTGCTGTTTGAAGTCATCGATGCCGTTCTTGCCCAGCCGATGTTCCCTACTACAGATGAGCCGTCGGATCAGATCTTTAGCCTCTTCTGACACATCCGTCATGTGAAGGGGGAACTGGAAGCGCTCCTGGGAATAAAAATAGAAAATACATGAGGGGCTGTGGAGAAGATTGTCTTTTAAAAACTGATCTTTTTACAGAGTTTACAGTGATTTGATGGAATAAATCAACATTCTGTCACTGAGTAAATAATCTCGTCATTCCAAATACATTTGTTTTCTTGTGGAATGCAAGAAGAATTTTAAGGAATCCTCTTGCGGCCCCTGTCCATACTTTCCATACAAAATTTAAGCTATTATTTACAAAGAAATTAAATATTTGCAAATCATCTCAAATCAGCAAAAAAGTCAACAAATGTCACTGGCACCCATCATGTGTCTTCAGCTCTTGAAATTGACACTTGCAGAAGAATTTTGTGTTCAGAAGAGCATACGTGTTTGGAAAACTGAGGGAGAGTGACTGTCAGGGTTTTCATTTTCAGGTGTGCTGTTCCTTTAAGATGTGTTCTACTAGATACGTTCTTCCAAAGCAAAGCTGTGCACTAAACTAAATAAACGAAAAGGTGAATCTTTACCTCATTGTTAGGTTGAGATGACTAATCCAGAATAAAACAGTGAAGGAAAGACAGAAAGAATGTTCAAATCAAAACTTCTACAAATCACTCAGAATTCACTGCTACTTTCATATTAAATAAGATAAACTTCGCAAACTACTGGATGTCAGAAAGTCACGGCCACAATTAACACAGTGATTGCGTGCACACCAGGAATGAACAATCAACTGTCAAATTCTTGTGGCACAATATCTCACACAAGACGATGCAAACCCACCTTGTGGTTCATGATCTTGCCGTAGGTCTCCACCAGAGACTCAGCATAGAAGGGCGTCTCTCCATACAGCATCTCGTACATGCAAACTCCCAGAGACCACCAGTCGCACTCTGGTCCGTACTTCCCCTTCCCATCCTCCATAGCCTGCAGGATCTCTGGAGAGATGTAGTCTGGAGTCCCCACTGCCACGGAAGACTGGACCTAAAAGAAAACAGGTACAATGTGAGACAACAGGAAGTCATTAAATAAACACTTACTGAGAGCTGAACAATGTGAAAACTCCCGATTAAACTCACTGTTCCATCTTCCATGAGTTTGAGACAGGAGCCGAAGTCAGCCAGTCGGATGTGACCATTCATGTCCATCAGTATATTGTCTGGCTTAATGTCTCTGATTATAAACACAAACGATCACAAAACACTTTAATTATGTAACATGAATGAATAAACACTATGTGTGTGAGACATTTTGCCATGAAAAATCATAATTTGGACAAGCATTGTGGTAATACGATGTTCCATGTATACTGCAATGATTTAATGCAAATGTTATAGCATACGTAAAAGAGCAGATTTAAAGTGAATATGAGAGCATTCTTCAGAGTCATCTTAACATAGAGGCTGTGCCTGTTTTAGCCTGCATGAGTCAGATAATGCAATGCATGCGTGTGTGGGGGCTGCACAGTGCAAGTCCATGAGTTAAATGAGCTGGGGTCAGCCCTCTCTCTCTCTCTCTCTCTCTCTCTCTCATATACATAGACCACAGAATGCACAAGCAGAAGCTTCTGATGATCTAATGAAAGTCAAGGGTCATCGGCCTGAGCCACACAGCTGAACTTCTGTCGTCCCCTTAAATCATCCCAAAAACGGCCATATGACGCGTCCAGACACCGTCTGAGATGTTTCACACAAACTCACGTTCCTACATGTCAATAAATCATGCAGCTGTTGCACAGCTGGCACCAGTACAATGATGACTGTTGTAAAAGACCTAAGTGAACCCTTGAAGGACACACAAACTCACTCATACTCTACCAGTGTGAGCACACCATCCATCATAACAGCTCGTAAACACTAAAACTCAACCATACTGACACTTTACAGCCGCCTCTCAAATAAGACATTACAAGCTCATACACTGTGTGTGTGTGTGTGTGTGTGTGATTTGGCAGAATGCTCATGTATTGAGTGAAGGTAGTGCTGATTATTAAACAATATAAACAGAAGCGTGTATGAGAGCTACACAGAGAAGTCTGTCTGTGATTGTTTGTGATTGTGAGGAACTCAGTGGGTGGTGGAACTAAAGCCATAATGACCTCCATCCACACTGAATAACACTGTGCTATGTTTATAATATGCAGTACTCTTAATCTGAATGTTATATTTCTTATGTAATTTTAGCACGAATAAATCTGGCAGACTCTCTATTGCATGGTTTCTGTGGACTGTAGATGTATGTTCAGCAACACAGAAATAAAACACACTAAACAACTTCTATATTGTCTAACTCAATTCAAATGTATTTATTTAGCACTTTTTCACAACTTTCACTACTAAAACTTTCCATCTACAACATGAAATCATCTTGATTTAGGGAATGTTCACAGCAAATATTAAATAAATAAATAATAACTGTACAGCACTCAGACATCCTCCATTCTCACCGCAGGACAAACAGCATAAAGAAAAGCACCTGCTTAACCAATTAAGAGGCTAGCAAACACAGAACAAACAGACGTGCTCTGCAGAGCCCCAACATCAGCGCTCAGGCTAACAACGGTGAGCTAGGAAAAGTGGGGAGAGAGACATTTTTGTTTAAAGATTAAAAGAAAAAGATTTTCATACACTAATGAAGTAAATACTGTACATTTTGATTTCCTGTTCTCTTTGAAAATCCGGTCGTAAGTTCGTAACCTAGCCTACTTTTAAACTGTGCTAAACCTACCATGCCCTAAATCTGCGATAGACTTGGTTAACCTGGCCGCATGCCTTCTGCTAGACTAAAAGCTATTCACTTTGTAATGGTGCATTATAAGGCCCGTCCCGGTCAGCAGGGGTTCGAGTGTAGGTGATAATTGGGTGGCTCTGTCCCCGGCTGCTGTCTTAAGGAGCAGCGGACTGTGAGCAGAGGAGGTAATCCCACTTTAAGAGCACAATAACCATCTGTGAGCACCATCTGGCACTGGCTCATGCCCACCACAGGGAGAGCTGGTCACCTGCACACTCATTGGATGTTGGATGCATTTAAACCATTTTGAGTTTTTATCCAATCAGACATTACAGAAAGGGCAATGCTCGATATGGCCGTGCTAATGAAGGAAGTCCCACCTACTAGTAGAAAGAGACAATCATCAAGCACACTAACCATTCTCTGGGGGAGGGGCTCTGTACAAAGTGTTGTGAGGAACTTGACAGCTTCTGTGCATGTGCAGTTTGAGCCTAAGAAGCATAACTTACGGAACGGTAGTTGGTGTGAAATATATTGTTTAATTGTAATCATAGTCAGTGATTTCAAAGATCTTTTCCCTTATTCAAGCAGACAGGACTTGGTTTTGTGTGACTGAAATAGTGGCACTAAGGTGTTGCAAAGATGGCCCACAAGTACAATCTAGGCCTCAATCTAGTACACAATTTTGATCCAGTAGGCCTTCTAAGATCTAGAAGGACAATCATTTTTTTAAAAGAACTTCAAAAAAAACTTCAACTTTGTAGGGCAAGGCCCTCAAGATGGATTAAAAACTGTGCTACAAACTGTGCTAAGCTGTGCTACCCTGCCTCTGGTGTCACCAAACAAAGACCTCCATGAGGTCATTCACCTGTGCCGTTTCAAATGAACGTGACTTTAGTCTCCGGTGACAAAAGTGCATTTCTCTCTTTGATAGGGGATCTCTACAAGTAACAGGATATTCCCTCTTGACTTCTGAGGTACGGTGAGCCACGTCTTGGTTGTGAATGAAATTCCAGCTTCTTTGGAATCAGCTGTGAGAAGGAACCTCACATCACACGTATGCCCTTGATTAACAGCAGAACCACATATGGCCCTAATCAATAACCAATTCACACAATGCAGTGGTCACACACAACAACAAAAGCACGCAGGGACAGATGTGTGTGCGTCCCACAGCTGTGACATGGCCCAGAGCTTCACAGAAGAATCAACAAACACAGAGGGCACCCTATGCAAATATCTGGCCAAGAGGAAACAGACACTTAACACAGCTTACAAGCACAGTCTTTAAAACTCCTCCAGTCAAATACAGCAGCTTGGCCACTCAGTCCAATCCGGCCTGAGTGAAAGCAAGCGCTCCAAGCTTTTCCTGGAAGGAGTTTTCAGGGCACGAGCAGGCTATGTTATATCTGCATTGAGACAGGAACAATGTGCGAAGACCGTGTTTAAAATTTAAATATACATTGAAGACAGGATTTTCTTCAAATTAAATCCTGAGCACAAACTGTGGTGCCTAAACTATTTCAAGCACACTCAAATCACACACTTATTCCCATACACACACCTTTCAACACTTTCTCATACAAAACACACCCACACCAACCTCATCCCTAGAGACCAATGTGCTGTCCCCACCCTCCACAAAGTGAGCGTGCCAGACTCCCATGACAGGAGAGCTGACCACACCTCTAACCCCAGATTACTACCTTACACTTCCCCTGCCTGTCCCTCTGGGTGCCCCAAAAACAGTCTGCAACTGGCAGACCACAAGCTGAATCTACGTTAGTGAAGAAGAGAATGAAAAGGCCACTTCCTGTCCAATATCTGAAGATGCGTTCCAATCCAATTATCATCAGGCTAAACCTGGTATTTTCCAACTCATTTGCTTTCTCTGCCTTCAGTACGTGCTTAACTGATTTAAAAGTCCTAGTGAAGTCAGAATGTGAATTTTGTAGCTTTTAGTCTGTGTGTATGCTAATGCACGGCTATAATTTGATCAAATGTACTTTTGGCAGATATATTCTCATGAAAAGTATTGCCTTTCTCACCCAGGAGGAGATGAAAAATATTGGTGACTCATTATGCACCAGACAAGACATCCTATTAAATGCTCTCTAGAACATGAAAGCCCCTCCCCAATACCATGACAGGTTTGTGACTGTGATGTAACTAAACCCCATTGGCTATTTACAAAATGGGGTGTGCATTGTATGCCCTGTTCATTCGGGTGACTCACATCCAATTCAAGTGATGAGAGAGATTGTGTCTCACCTGTGAACATAATGTAGCTGATGCACAGAGTCGATAGCCAGAACCATCTCAGCCAGATAGAACCTGGCCATGTCCTCAGGCAAACGATCTTCAAACTTACTGAGCAGAGTCAACAGATCTCCCCCAACATAATAGTCCATCACCAGGTACTAAAGGAGAAAGAAACAGGGAGGGAATCAACAAAAGAACATTCTGGATGAGCTTAAAAACAAAGATATCAGTCTTTGAGTAATCACAGGTAGTCCACATCTCCAAAATTTGCTTGACACTTGTTTTAACTTTGGATCTTAATTATCTACACCACTGTTTCATCTACAAACCTCTTCATCATTCTCTTCCTCCAGTTTCATTCCCTGCCTCTCCCACTCACAAAGCAGAAATCACAATGATTCATAACAAATGATTCTTCTCCTGTCATGTACAACACAATTAAATATATATTCTGCTCTATCCCAACTAACAGGGAACGTTTTCAGAACTTTGGCTAATGTTCCCAAAATTAGATTCTTCCAAAGTTATCAAAAAACAGTTTTGCAGTAAAACTTTTTTTACGTTTTTATATCATACATATAAAAGCGCTATTCTTATGTTGTTTTGGAACATTTTACAAACATTACAGAATTTTAAAAAGTTGCAATAACGTATTGCTATTCAAGCAATAATGTAAAATACAATGTCTAAACAATTAGACATTTTGAATATTCTTAGAACTTTCAAAATAACATTTTTAATATTTTTAACATTTTTGTTTCTTAATGGAAACATCAGGAAAACGCTCCTGCAACCTAAAATAGTTGGCTGGGAACCCAGTGTCCCATGAAACTCCATAATCAGTGATGGATGATCATCACATTATCTCCCCTCTACAACTTATCAATGACATCATCACAAAAGGTAACTTCAGGTGCTTCACAACTCATGGTGCTGTTAGACCATCCGCCACATGCAGTCATGAACCAATCCACCTCCATAACTGAAACCAGAAAGTCCCCACAACTCAAAGTCTGTGAGAAAACGAGAGTTTTCACACACCAAGTTGTTCTCATCCTGGAAAGCATAGTGTAACGTTGTGATCCACTGACTGTCCCCGTTCACCAGCACGTCCCGCTCCTCCCGAAAACACGCCGCCTGAGGAAACAAAGCAATACGTTCAAGAAAACCACTTTCCACAGTCAGCGATGAAAAATGCAGCCCAGACACTTAGAATGATGGTTTGTTTTAGATGGTTTCTCATGTCATGGGTAAAGACGGGAGTTAACACTGGGCTTAGAAATAAAATATGAAGGAAATAGCAGAAATGTTGCATCAGCGAAAACTGATGAAGTTTCATGCTGACAGGATGAAGTTTTATACATTATAGAAAACCCAGCTGTAATTTACAGCTTAAAGCTGCAATCTGTAACTTTTTTCTGTTTAAAATAAACAGAAGTCAATTATTGAGCAGGTACATGACAGATCGGTCCGATTTCCTGAAAATGTCAGTTTGGCTTCATTTGAACATACGTAAAGAAAAGAAGGTAAAGTAACCTGTAATTTTATATTTAAACAGAGATGGCACTGAAGAGATGAAAAGTATTGATTACAACTAAGGCATTCAGTAACTTTAGACCACATCTGCTGAATAAAATGAGATGTGACTATATCAGCTGATGTCAGGACAAGTATTAGCCCACCTCAGCTCTCTTCAGCATCTCCCATTTGTTGAGTATCTTCATGGCAAACACTTTGTCAGTATTTTTCACCTTCACTACTGCGACCTGTGAGAAAAACAAGAGCGGGACTGAAAAATGTTGATAACACTGGTCTTTATCTGCACTTACACAAAGATGCAAACATTTTAAACTCTTCATGAGATTGATATCTTCACATTCGCAATTCAGTGGCAGCTACTGACTCAGAAGGCTACACAGGAAATGATGTCACAGGCCCAAGCCTCTCCTAATCCCTGAGAAGATAAAAGCGTGCGACTGATCCTCAGTCTGCTTGTAACGTCGCCTCGCACGTTTTCTCACAGCTGCCGTGAACCGCAACTTCCTTTTCCGTGTTATTCTTAAAACGGCAGACAGACTTTCTGCTGGGTTTCCATGAGCTGACTCCAGCTGGACTGAAGTCTGTCAGATGAGAACGTTCCTGATGGATTGAGATCTTAGTTCAGCAGCCGCTAACAAGTAAAACAGAGGGACTGATACATTTTGTTCTTTAATATCTACTTTAGTCTGTCTGATGTTTCGAACAGAATTTCTACTAGGTCACTGTGAAATAAAACTCAATCAAAATTTCATGAAGCAATTTGCTGCAGTTTTAGAATGTGGCTCCTGTCCAGTCTTCCCACTTCTTGGATGGTCAGATCTCACTAAGTAATCTAACAGTGTTAGTTTTCCTGGCCTACCTGTCCACCACACATTGCCCGATGACATCACAGCTCTGAAAGAACATCACCAGCCTCAGGCTCTTCAAACTACTGAATGAAGAACTTCCTTCAGAATACTACATATGTGCATATAAGATGCAAAGGGACTCACATGGGTTGTGAAAAAAACTAGAAAGTTCTGAATACAACACATACCTCTCCGAAAGCTCCCCGACCAATCACCTTCAAGATCTCAAAGTCTTCTTTGCGCAAGCGCATCTGTTTTACCTTGGATGTGAAAGGTTTGGCTGGAAAAATGAAGAGAACAAAATTAGTCAAAAACAAAACTTTGTGAGAAAATACAACAGCTGGCCGTAATTCAGTTAATTCACTCCCGTAGTTGCAGCCAACCTCAGTGTTCTGACACAATGTAAACCGAAGTGGAGAAATGGAGGATGTGGCTTGTTTTCTGCAACTGGGAACTGACAGCAGACTATCATTCCAGAGGGAAAGTATATTTTCAGATTCTCATTACAGATTACAAGATATATAAGAAAAATAATGACGTGAATGGATAAATCATTTATACTAAACACTCCAATATTCCATAAAATATAAGAACAGTGTATTTTGATTTCATGGTGACTTTAAATGAAAGGGTATGTGGTGTTATATATATGTGGTATATATATATATATATATATATATATATATATATATATATATATTATAAGACGAATAACAGACTGTATTTGATAAAACCACAGCTGTCAACATTTGGAAGAGTAACTTGCCCAAATAGCCATCTAGACACAAATCCTCTGACGTTTGCACACAGCTGTTATTCTGCCTGTGGTTATGACGTGTTTCACTTGTCATGTCCAGGTCAGATGAGCTGGCTGAATGAATGAATGAAACCCACTAAAAATGCCTGCCTGTCCCTGGATCAGTTATGGGTAAACGTGGGAAAAGAGAACAGCAGGGGATGATCTCACCCGTGGTGTGATAAGCATAAAAGACTGCCCTGCTTCTCTCCAACAGGAACACAAACACACCACCCACACCACCATCAGCCTGCGCAGCTCAAAACTTCACATCTCAGAATGAAGTCGATGAATGAAGCGATCTTGCGTTGTTAACATACGTTCTCAAAGCCGCGCCTGATCTGATGGTTCTCGCACACGTTACTGAACTGTGACGCTGCAAGAGCGCTCATGGTGAAAACTGCCCCTGATGCACACTCACACTTATGCACACTTATGACCCAAAACTCTCATCCAATCAGCATCCTGTGCGCAGGGTGGGGCGTCTCTGTTGCCATAGCAACATTGGACAAAGTCTGGCCCTCCGAGAGGAAAGGAAATGCCTATCAGCCTAAAACAAACAGGTCACGCTGAAATTAGTTCAGTTTTAATTTATTAAGCACTTCCAGAGTGGAGACATTCCAGGGAAAGCTGTTCTGCTGGAGTATACAGCAGTCCCAGAAAGCATTTAAAACTGGACCCACACATAATATATGACTTTCCTGGCATTAGATAACATCATTTCAAAGCAGTGGAACTTGCAAGATGCTAAGTGCTGAAATTTTCAAATCTATGTAAGCAAGAAAGTGTTTCAAATTCTCGTGAAGTCTTGTCTAAGGTCATGATCTCGCACATCTGTCTCTCAGAGCAAGTGAGTAGATCATCAAGGTACAACTGGTGCCTTCCAAGCATTTTGGTCCCAGCAGACATGAGATCATTACGTCCCATCAGCACTGCTCCACATAACTACTGTAATTACATTCAGTCACTGACCCACAGCTAATCGTACAGTCAAAACTGAAATATTTACCAGGTCAGATCCTCTGTCCCCCACCCTGCTGTCAGATCAGGATGTGTTAACAACACCAGCTGCAAAAAGGATGCAAATGTTCTGTAACATCCCGGACAGAATCAGCCATGCCCGACCTCTGTAAAACTTTCAACAGTTCTGACACGGTTAACAGCAGCCACGTTCAAATAAGTGTGCCGTGACTACGTATCTATTTTATAATGGGGGCCAGCAAGAAGGACTGCCAAAATCATCCGTCTATTAGAGCTGCATGATACTGGAGAAAAATGCCATATAACTTGCTGAGCAATGCGATATGCGATATGATTTAGACGATATTAACATATATTAATAAATTTAACACAATATAACCGACATACACTTTTACATTTGCGAAATTTCAGTAATTGCGATATATTGTGCAGCCCTACTGAATAGTATTTCTCCTTATATTTTATTATTAATTCAAATGTATATAAAACACATTTGTAGTGCAACAGCATGCCATGTTATGTAGGTTTAATTATGCAGCCCTGCCAGCAAAGATTCTTCAGAGTTAAACCAAATAAACGGCGGTCAGGTAAAGCCCATCAATGGAGAAATACAACACGTGCGGTACGGTGATACAAACTCCTCCCTGTGTGTCTAAGGATCAGTGGATTAACAATATTAGCTTTAGCGGCGCTGGCAGGTGAACAATGGCTGTACAGTATCATTCACCCGACTATCTAATAAAAACAACGCAGGCATGCCAAACATGGCAACAGTTGCCATGACAAACAAAAGCGTGAGGTAACGTGCTGTGCGGAAAATACAAACTTCACCACACGGCTGACGTGATGTATGCAAAGTGAGGACACGGAGGTTTTAAAAAGTGTCAGGCTAGACTCGGTGGCATTGTGGGACTGGAAAAACACGTCTCATTTTCTTGCGTCTGCTACCAGACTGGTTCAGGGTGTGTGACACTCTGCTTGTGAAAATCGGCACGTGCTTTTGTAAATTTGCTCCTCGCTGTATTTGGAGACGGGGTGCGTACAAGAGACGCACAGACAAACACTAGGCAGTGAGTGTGAGTTCTTTTGGCAAGGGGACATCTGGAAGCCATAAGAGGGATTATTTACGGCCATAGTGAGGTAACAACGCAAAAATGCCGCTTCCAGGAGAACACGGCCTGGCAGCTTGAGCTAAAGGACCTGACGGCCTTTCTCTGTCGTAACCAGAGAGCGATAATAATATAACCTAAACAAACGAATAGGAAGGAGAGGTCATGCTAATGCTAAGAGGAACGAGTGCAGTGAAACTTCTAGGCACTGTGTGAGTTATGAGTCTCATCAGACTTATATTTAATATGGAGCTCCTATACAGAGCCCAAACTGTTGTAGTCAACCACCGTTTTTAAAGGAGACACGCAACATCTTTCATGCGTCTGATGACGAAAAATTCATAAACATATGAAACAATAAATGTAATTAATTAATACTTTGTTTATTTGTTTTTGCTCTTGATAGCTTACTTACTGCAGGAAACTATTTCCAACTGTTAAACCTATGAAATAAACTGTACCATGAATTATTAAACTCAAATTACGTTAGAAAAACAACTTCTCCAGATCACAGCACTCTGTACAGAGCCCCTCCCCCAGAGAATGTTACTGTTTAGCGCCCGACGATTGGCTCATTCTACTGAAAGGCGGGGCTTAATTTGCTTTATTTGTCATATTGAATATAAGTAGCACATTTTGATAATTCTACAATCTTCTAATGATCTCTAAGGCGGAAGCATGACTGAGTGGAGATATATGAACCCTTCAGTGAGGGGCATTACATCATTAATAAGTACCATCACACATAAACATGCTTCAGAATCACTTTCACACTTTCATGTAACGGGGCGATAAATCGTGTTTAATGCTACAGTGGGCACTCATGACGCTCAAATTCCCAAAGCAATACACACCCACCCAAAGCATGGCTTGTGTCTGACCGCCCAGCTAACAATTTTAGGTTGTAAGAACGTTTCCCTAACATTTTCACCAAGTAACAAAAATGTTTTTTGAATGGTCTAGGAACATTAAAAATGTCCATTTTTTAGACATTGTACTTCTGTTATTGCTTTGTTACAAGAACATTATTTATTTTTGATTCGTTTTTTGATTCTGTAAAGTTTTTAAAACATTCCACTAACAACATAAGAATAACACTTTTGATATATGATATATAACATTAAAAAAGTTGTTACTGCAAAAACTTTTAAAAACTTTGAGAACTAGGAGATAACATTAGCCAACATTCAGAGAGCATTCCCTGTTACCTGGGCATACAGGATTAACATTTCTCTAAACCAATGCAATGCACAAACAGGATATTCCCAAAATACAATGAATCCAGAGGAAGACATTGAGAACAAAGCAGTAAGATGAGAAGAAATGCTTCAGGATTCCTGTGCTAACATTCCCTGAGGAAACAGCGGGAGAAGAAGAATCCAAAATCTCCTATTGGACGTGATGAAACTGAAGCCTCGTGCTGTAAGTGCATTAACACACAAATTATTAATGCAGACAGCTATGCTAAAAATGCACTGAATGCAGGAAGGCTATGCGACAAATAACACAAACAGAAACTCTCCACAAAAGACAGACTGAACGCAATGATAAACACGTTAAAAATGCACTCAGCACATAAAAATTACCGCCACACGTTTCTGACTTGTGATCAGAGAGCCTAATTTAATGTATTCCAGGTTACTGTGCTCGCTTGGCTGTCTCATCACCCGATTTGTAACATGATCCAAAAAAAAAAAAAAAAAAACAAAAAAAAAACCCAAAAAAATTCCTTTCCTAAAAACCAATTTTCAACCCCAAAAAAAAAAAAAAAAAAAAAAACCCCCCCCTCCACCAAAAAAAAAAAAAAAAAAAAAAAAAAAAAACCAAAAACAAAAAACAACCCCCCCCAAAAAAAAAAACCCCCAAAAACAAACACACACAAAAACAAAAAACAACACCCCCAAAAAAAAAAAAAAAAAAAAAAAAAAAAAAACACCTGTTACCCTCTTTTTTTTTCAAAAACTCTCCTCTCCAAATTAAAGACCGGAACAATCCATTTAAAGGAATATTACACCCAAAACCTCTATTACTTTACCCAAAACCTCAAGGCGAGGAAAAAACGAGAATGTTGCTGCTAGTCACATTTGTCCATGCATCAACTCGGCTAGCAGTTTTAAGTTGTAAAAACGTTTCCATAACATTTCGGTAACAAAAACGCTAAAAACTTTATTCTAGAAACATTCAAAACATCCAGTTTTAGACGTTGTATTAATATTATTTCTTGGTTATAAGAAAGTTATTCTACCATTGGGTTTGAATCTACATGGGGTCATCACAGCTAAGCTGACTGTGTTATGGAAATAAGGGAAGTGTATGATAATGGCCCATATGACACTCCAGGTATAAATAAAATGAGCATTAGCATTTCACACAACCTAATACAGAAAAGAAGAATGGTCATATTCCCAGGAGAAGGTTATATAGTCATCCAACGAGGTGACAGACACAAAAGCCGTGAATGTTTCTTTCCTCTGCTCTGCTCTTACACTCAGGTGGCAGGGACATAAAATACCAACATTAGCTTTGCAGGAGTTTTTCGGCCACATAATACCATCGAATCACCTGCCTGTGGCAAAATATGTCACGGTAGATGTAACTCTAGAATGTGTGTGAGAACAAGGGACTGAATGAACTCTGGCTGGACCTTTCCTACCATGAAAGACCTGGAGGAAGATGTAACCATTGAACCTTCTAGTAATACGGTCACATCATCATCACTGTCACAGTAATCATCATTATCGAGACTGTTAATAAGGTTTGCCCGTACATGCCACTGTAAAAATTTCGTTGTGCTAGACAATGTGTGTCAAATGCACTTTCCTATTATAAACAACCATATTAGTAACCTGCGATTTGTAATGTGATCCATATACACACTTCTCACAGTGTTATTCACATAAGGCTGGGAAAACGTGCTCATATTCATGAAACAAATGGAAAAACTGGTGTGCTGTGGAAACCAAGCTGTTCATGACAGAGATCTGTGACCACAATAAAGCATAATTTGAGAAACAGATTAAACCGTTCTAATAGTAAATTATGAAAATGTGTGTCAGAGATGGACCTAAAGTCAGAGTAAATTTAGAGTTTAGACCTTAATCCATCAGATCAATGCAATAACACTGAAAAGCCAGGATGAGTTTAATGTGAACACGTTTTACAGATCACAGTTTAAATCCATCACAAAACTCCATTTTCAGCTTCAAGAATAAATGACAAAGACATAAAAGGATATATATAAATCTTGTCTGTTCTCCAATGAAGAAGTTTTCTGGGCCACAATCCCTCAGGCTGGAAACATCTACTAATTATAACCTGCAGAGTAAAGGTGTCAGTGTTGAGACTTGAAAACGTAAGTATCCTGAAAATATGTGTTATGGCAAAACATGTTCCGACAACTGCTTGAACAAATGCACACGAGAGTTCACAGAAAGCAGACTGGCCTTCAGAGAAATATGTTGCAAAACACATCAGCTGATAATAGACAAGTTGGGGAGGGCATGTTCTTTCAACTCGACCCAGCAGCCGACACACGTGAAAACCATATCAACCACAAAGCCTTCAGAGATCACACTTTATTCAGATTCTTCTTGCATTACAGAGCAGAATTATTCAAGAACCAAACCAAAAGCAGCACTGAATTTAAATTTAAAGACACCTGCTTCCCAAAACACCATGACTTTTATATGAGAAGCCCACCCCCACCCACGGAGCATCTTCTCGCACCCGTGCCCTTCCTCCTCAGCCCTGCAGCAGGTCAGACACATGCTGACAGCCCTCATAATGACAGAACTCACCTCTGACCTTCATATATTTGATATGTGACAGCCATCAACAGAGTCTTTAATCTATTCTACTACCTGACTTCATTTCAAAACCATGTGTACTAATTTAAATTCTGCTGTTTACATTAGGACTGTCACAATATCAGATATAAATACAATACAAAAGCCTTTAATTCAGGACAGGAGCGTGCTTTACCAAAATGCTGTCTATGTAGGCAGCTCACTGGGTTTTAGAACAATAATAGACTCAAAACTCAGATAATCAGGCATGATGTTTATCAGCTGTCTGAAGCTGATTTCAACCTATTTAAATGTCCTTGTTTTGCAAATAACAAAACTAACCAAACTGTGAATCATGGACACTTTTACGGCTAAGCAGCTATTAGAACAATTCTGCAGCACTTTTTAACATGCAGGAGTAATTTTCTGAAAAATACCTGGACAATTACAATTTGGAAAGCTCATAAAATATCTTCACTAAGTGCAAGTCAAGCATTACAGTTACTGAAGTGTGAGGGCCATTTTGCAATTTACAAATCTCATGAGATTTGACCTAACTTGCATGTGATGTGTGAGGCTAATACAATCAACATGGCTAGAACAGGGTTCGACAAGACAACCAGCAGGCAAAAATCACTCCAACCACACAAGTTCCTCATGAAGCGGTACTTCCAAGAGCTTGTGACCCTTGAAGCCTGGAAACTATGATGCAAAACAAGAATGCACGTCTACTGAACAAGAAACCGAGCCAAAACCACTGAACCCTCGAATCATTTTCCTATTCCCTGCTTACAGTAATACAAACAAAAATGTGTGTCCCTCTTCTGGCCCCTCAAAATGTTACTGGGGCATCAGTGGCACATTTATCACAAGGTGTGTCATATTTTTACTCTTTAATGAACGTTAAGGTAAAATCTATTACAGCTGAGCACCAAGCTAGCACAATGACTGGATCTGTTGGTCCAATGCATCTACGTTCAAGGAGGTACAACTACTGCATATACCAAAAATACACACACACCAAATATTCAGTCATATAAATCAGTGGGAAGCATCGGGTAATGCCAGGCGTTCATTGTGCCCATGCAGCACTGCAACCAATCAGCATTGTGTGCATGCAGCACCGTAGCCAATCAGCAGCATCCGAAGGAACAGGACACTGCCGGCCATTCTGCACTGTCAGACTGACTCAGACACTGGCTCATCAAGACCAGGATGAACAGAGGAGGAAGAGAGAGAAAGAGGACAGCGCGTGGGCATCAAACAGCTGCTGTGAGAGATCCAAGTCAGCACTTCCACACAGATCTGGCCTTAGACTAAGTGAAGAGCAGTGGTTCTCTGTCTACAGTGTGTATGGAGCCTCTCAAGCACCAGTGCACTGCAGCTTTGACTATTTGACTACTGGTGCGTGTTATCTCGAAGAACAGATCTCTAAACACACCCCAAACATCTGTCCAGAACGAGTTACAAGAAATACACAAGTACAAAAACTATTCTCTCTCCCAGATCAGTGGATACACAGCTTCAGGCATGGGCGGGTGCGTGTATAATGTTAGTACTAAATAAGATGTGCCTGTCTGAGGGTGAGCGCGCTGGAGGGTGTGGTGATGGATAGAAAGTGCAGAGAAACGGGGTGGAAAGTCACCAATGAAAGAGAGGAGGTGACTTCTTTGGCTTTAAACATACTATTACAGCTGAGTGATGCGATCTGAGCCAAGACCAAACACCATGTGACAGGGATGAATGCAATGCACCCAGAGCACTACACTGCAAAGCTGGTATTTTTATAGTTTGGCATTGTGACTTACTACAGAGAGGTACTGTGGCAGTACTGTGGTGCTGTCAGACACTCATAACATGGAGCGCAATGTATGCACAGGGTCTTTTTAAATTAAAAAATGCAATAAAAATGCATTAGTGTGTCATAAAGAAGCGAGACACTGATGAAGCAAAAGTTGACCTTGGTGACAATAAACTTCTTTGTGACTGTTGCTTCCGTATGCTGAAATGTGAAAGAATGGGTGAGAGAGTGCTAATGAGCTCATGAGTGGATAACCAATGCAAGGCCTTTTTAAATGGTCAAGCCGTCACAAAGGGGACAGATACACTGTGCAACCTTTTCACTGTATGACATCATGAGTCCCGCAGCTCAGTGGAGTTTCCTGGCATTGCCCCGCTGAGGCTCCCAAAGGAAAAGGGCACTCACACACACTTACACACAAACACACTTACACACAAACACACTTACACACAATGACACACACTCTATACCCACGTCCTGACCCTGCCTGCATTGGTGTTGCACCTGCCTGTAACTGACTCTGATGAATGGCACCCATACACGGGCCTCACTGAAGCCGCTTGTTTTATTAATATGTCTTAATAAAATCAGAGTGCCAAGCAAACAATGACACCAAACCAAAGGAAACTGGGCTGGCCACCAAGAACTGAACGTACCTGAACGTAGCCATTATTCAGAAAAGTTACTTACGAGTCACATAATTAAGACTTCTTAAGTTTTGTGACTTAAGCCAAACTTTTTCAGAAGCTGAAGGTTCAACTTCAGACAAGAACATATCAGATCTTTGACAGATGCACAATGAACTCCGGCCCCATAAAACTTATTTTTCTTATCTAGGAAAACTTATTTGCCCTAACTGTTGTGCACTGAATGCATGCTCCTCTACGGCCTTAGATTAGCTCACCTGTGGTCTGTTTCAGTGTGCACTACACTGTGTGCACTACACTGTGCGCACTACACGTCAGGGAATCACACAACAGTCTATCTGCCCCCGATGCATGAAAACAAATCTTACCCCAATCCAGAAACTCCAAAATATTTTTGTCTCGTCGGAGGGGCGAGTTGTTGCATTCATCATAAAGACAAACGAGGACATCCAGCAGGGTCTCCACGCTGAAGCACTGACCGCTGGCCTGACACGGCCCGTCTAACAGCAGCTTCTCCAGCTTCTTCACACGCACTTCTCCAGACATGGTGCCGGTGCCTCTTCACTCACTTCTGAGTGATCTTCCCTTTAACAAAAGCAGAACTAGGAGACTCGAGGTGGGCAAGAATGATCTCCGAGCTTGATCATGGTCGTTTTTGCACCGATGTCCCCGTATCGATGCACAGCATCAGTTCTTAGATGCCTTCAAAAGAACTTGGAGCCACAGATCGAGCCCGACCGGTGGGTTTGACGTGTATAACCCACACGTCCCCTTCCTTCTTCGGATATCACGGGGTTTTTTTCTAAATCACCGGTGAAGTTCAATGCAATCCCCGGGCATGTACTCGGTTATGCATTACGCCGTAACAAAAGCGCATCGGCGGCACGGGATCTGCATTGCTGCAAAGCTTGTACGCCCCTCCTCTGGCAGGACTGCGAAACCTTTAACAAGCTGCTTTCGCCTTTATTTGTACATGTCCTCATATGTGACCCGGCCTGCCTTTTAATGCAAACCGGCTCCGTGATGAGCGCCCGTCGAGGGTCGGTGTGCGGCGGGGAGGAGACGCGTCGCTCCCGGCCGCCGTGAGTTCTGTCGCACGGCTCGCTGCTGCTGCCGCCGGCGGAACCCGAAATATCACAACATCACTGACCCAAGTGCTTTAATTCACATGCACCAATGCATTTAAATGTAAACCTTGTGCAAGATGTTAGTTATGTTGAATAATCTCACCGCCGTCACAAAACTGCAATTAAAGTACAGAAGCAATTGTGCAAGTGCGAGAAAGGACAATGCATGAACACAACGTGTGCAATTTGGGTCGTTTTCGTGTGTGTGTTCATGAGAAAGTAATAATGACTCTGTGTTGTGTTGCGACAAAAGTTTAACACGTTTCTCTACACCTCACCTTACAATGAAAGCACGCAGGCCTGTTTAATAAGGATGTGCATGAGTTATAGTTTGTTTATTAATTCCTAAATAACTGGATGAGCTTCGTCTGCTGCTGTCGATGTGCGTTTATAAAGAGGTTTAGAAAATACGTTCAACATTGTGTTGCATTAGCGACCAAAACCGCGACAGACGACGTTGTGATTAAGAGCAGAACGCGCGCCCTCTAGCGGTCACACGTCGACACTGCAGCCGCGGTACTTCTGGAGTCCCACTCATTCCTTCATCACGCTGTAAATATATACGATATAAATATATACGATATAAATATATATGCTATTTCAATGTTGCATTTCAAACCCTTAGTTTTCCAAATTAGCCGTATGGTGAGATATCTCAGATATTAGGTTACAAGCCTGCCAAAGTAAAATAATGCGGCTGTTTAATGTTTAAAACATCAAACCAAACACTTCATCACATCACATCTGAATCTTCTCGATTCTTCTTCATCATTAATGGGGCACACATTACACAGGGCCCAGTATATTTAACACCTATCATCACCTATGGATTTGTGTATAAGAAACTATGTATGTGTAGCTCATTATATAATACAGTATATATATATATAATACAGTATATATATAGTATATATATATATATAGTATATATATATATATATATATAGTATATATATTATAGTATATATATACTATATATATATAAATATATAATACAGTACGATGGTTAAATGGTGTATTTCATATCGCGTCGCAGGTCAACTGGAGACTGTGAAAACATTCATATAATCTCAGTCTGACCCCTGATTACCAGAGTAACACAGTGGCTTCCCAAAATCATTTTGTGTTTACTGTGTAACACTGCAGTCAGCTGAAATCTCTTGCAGACTGAAACTGGTTTCCAGTTTTATTGCAGAAGTACACAATATAAACTGTAGTAACCATGCAGCTCCAGTGGTAACCATGCAGCTCCAGTGGTAACCATGCAGCTCCAGTGGTAACCATGGTTACAATGACATTACGAATGAACAATGATGACGTGAGGAGCAACATCATTCATCTTATCAATCAGACGTTTATTACATTTTTAATGGCACATTTACGTACATTATGAAATAATGTAATACTCATTTTGTTGGGAAAAAAGTCAAAATATAAACATCACAAACTGGACCACCATCTCCATAACACAAAACGATGCAACAGTTTAATAGTAATAAAGGTTTTCAACCTCACGGGTGTCTTTTGCACAAGCAAAGTGTATGTACAGTAAAACAGCATTACAATGTCTTTCATGCTATTCCATACGAACCATTTCAATCTTATCCCACAGAAAAACTCTCCAAAATAACGTCTTGACAATTTAAACAGTACGCAAATTTAGTTCAACAAAATTTCATTTATATTATTACATCATGCGCAAATAAACTAATCTGATGTAAAAAATAGCTGCCCTTTTATTGGCCATTTGCCACTTTTTAGGAAATATATTCAGTCAAAAAGTCAAGGGCCTGTCGCAGAATAAATGTACAGGATGTCTTGCGTGTTTGTGGTGCACGATATTAAATGTGTTGCATTTGCAGACTGCAGAAATTCAAGGAATCAATCAGACGCAGATGTGAGCTTATAATTAGCAGCACTTTACAGCTCATCTTGTTATATATACATAAAACTGGCAATAAATTTTATTATAATAGTAAAAAAACGACTTGCTCATGTGCTGTATGTTAGATTTAAAACAGATGTTAAGGTCTCTGTCCAAAAAATGTTGAGCAAAATGTCTTGCAGTTAAATGACCTTTAGATGGTTGTGTCTGCTCGTTTGATTATGTAACTTTTATGTGAAGCAGAAATTGGTTTAGTGGACTGTTAAATACAGAGTAATACAGTGGTTACTCTTAACCGATGAATCATTGTAGTTTGCGGTTAAGATTTTGCAAAGATTACATGCAAAGGAAAAAATTCCATCAAAGCCTATTTACACAGAAGTGTTTGCATGAAGCCATTTCAAGATTTGTAGCCTTTTAAATGTTACCCAGAAAACAACATAATCCTGCAATCCACATCCTTGATGATACCATTATTAATTAGCAAAAAACTTCACGATGAGTTAGTAATGTTACGTTAGTAAAGAGTAATAATAGTAAATTAGTAATGAGCTTGTTAGGCCAAAGCGTTCTTCACCATTTAAAACCTGCGGTCAAGCAGGAGACTAAAGCTTTTTTTTATGTAAAATTGATCAGTTTAATGAATATCCAAATATGATTGACTTCTTATGATTTATAGATTATACAAAGAGCAGAAAACTACTTTAGGCTTTTTTATTTCTTAAATATTAATGCTTAAAAAGTATTTGAAGCTGTTATAAAGTCATACTTTAAAAAACATTTCAAAATTTTCCTCTGTATTCCCTACAAGGAATACAATTAAGTGGGCTGAATTAAAGAGATAAACCTGACATTCAAAAGCTCTTTAATGTCTCTGAGACGGTTTGTTAAAGATATCAGTCAAAAGCCATAAAAGTCATAGGAAAGCAAGCAAGACTGTTTATTGCAAACCTGTGAAGTTTAGCTTTTACAGGTTGAGCTAACGAACACAAATAAACCTGGATCTGTTAACAATATTTCACACCTTCACTGACAGGGTGAGTTACTGAGTAAATATGGATATAGTTACTGACAAAAACTTTTAAAATGATTTGAGTTTTGTGGAGTTGTCAAACACTACAATTCTCACACGAAAACCTTAAAACAATAATTTACATTTAGTGAAAATGACATTTTACAGAATTAAATGCACAACCCTGAAATTCAAAGCATCTCTATCAAGACAAAGGCTGTAATTCCTGATATAACAATTTCAGAGCTGTAAATACCAAACAAAAGGGGACGAAATACATTTCACAAAAATGGGAGTGCGTGAAGCCTTCACACATCTATAGAGAACACCGAATGTTCGCTTCAGAGCTGGAATGTTTGTCACTTGCTTCTTTAATTAAAAATGGGCTTCCATTAAAAAAAAGGGACCATAAAAGTAGATGGTTCATTTGTGGCTGTTCATCTCACCACACCAGCAGTCTTTAGTACAAATCACACTCAGTAATTTCCTGGATGATACTGTTGATTCCATGGCTTGTGATTCCAGAACTAAAGGGTAAAACAGAGCTGTATCAGTCGAAGCTGTCTGTGATTTCTTAATGGAATGTTTCCGATGGATTTCACATTGAAATCAACTTAAGCTACCAAAGTATTTTTCAGAGAAAACATTTGCAGTGACCCTCTCAAACTGTAGCATTACAATACACAACGCAGCTTAAAAACTCAACTCACCCCTTGGTGCCAGCTCTGGTTAAAAGATTGTGCGTAAGATCCATTTTTGTTGCCGAAGCCACGGTTTTGCTGGCTGCCTCCTCTGCCTCGATACTTCTATAAAGTTTTAAAAATGTTATTAAATAAATCTAAAAAATAAAATGTTCAACATTCTTTTGTCAGGTCAAACTGTGAAGTTATGCTTTTTTGCACGCACGCACGGACGTACATACACATATACATAAAACCTAACCAACCTGCTGGAAGTTTCCTCTATTGTTATGCCCGCCACCGCGATTCGCATTTCCTCTGTGTGCAGGCCCTCCACGCTGCATTCCTCCACCTCTGCTGTTCATGTGTCCCCGATAGCCGCCCCTCTGTGTCATTCCCCGGTTTGGCATTCCACCCCCTCTGTTGAAGTTGCCTCGGTTATGAAAGCCACCTCGGAAGGCAGGTGGTGGGGGCAAGAAACCGTGCGGGGGCCGATTAAAACCACCGCGTGGTGCTGCCACTGGACAGAGAAAAGATATGCATGTTTAAAGTACAATTTCTACCTGCCGGCTCACCCACCACACAAATAAAAACAAAGGTTGTTTATTGGTCCAAAAAAAGCCCCTTACTTCCTCTGAAGTTCCCACGGTTCTGGAATCCACCCCGACCCCCACGAGGGCCTGGACCACGACCCCGACCAAACTGATTCTTGGGCCCTCTGCCTCGTCCATCAGGTTTTTTGGGGGTCACAGTGCCCTGGTTGACTTTCTTCTCTGGTGGCAAAGAATTTTTACTCTCTTCCTTGTACTGCTCTAACAGTTTAGTGGCCTCCTCCTTCTGTAGCTCCACATAAGTGACCTCTGAGAAGCAGTCCCCAACTTCTGGTAACGTGTAGATACCTATAGAGACAAAGGCAAGTATTTGTAAGACAACCCTGTCGTACTGGAGTAACGATGTTGACAGCTGACCTTACATCTTACCTTTCATTTTCAGAACAGCATGCTCAGGAACATCTTTGCCATCTGTTTCTGCTTTCTTCTGTGTCCTCTCCTTGTAGGCCTCATCTGTGGGCAAGACCACCACAGCTTTCCGCTGAAAGCCGGCAAAAAGACACATCTTTCTTCTCTGGGCTGGTGCAGAGACATTAGTCTGATCCAAGATGTAGTTTCTCCTTTTACGGGCAGCGATTTCAATGAACTTGCCCAGGAACAGAGGAGCGCGCTGAGAAATGGCAGATAGCTTCATTGTGTCTTTGTTTTGCCTCTTCACACTGCCGATCTAAGACCAAAAGAGGAAATTAGATACAAGAACAACAGAAAAATTCAGATGAGATGAAAGAACGGTTCTCACCATCATCTTCTCCACTATGGTGTTGGTTCCAAGGATGTTGTACTTTCCAGGGTTCTCCTCAACATGTTTCCTCACCCACACTGTCTTTCCAGATCCAGGGAGCCCAACCATGACGATCACCTAGAAACCAACGTAATCACAAATGTGGAATTATTCACTGTTGGGAACATTCTCATGCCATGATAATTCCATCAATGTTTTATGAATGTTTGAAAACAAATACCTCACAATCTTTCTTGGTCTCAGGTCCTTTAGGTCCTCTGACTCGAACATCTACAGGAATTTTCTGTAGGAAGGTGAATCCCTCAACCTGAGGAAAGAATGGGGTCTCCTTCTGACCGAAATTAAACTCCACAGCACAGTTGTGGCAAAGAACGTGGGGGAACAGATCTCTCCCACCCAGTGACTCTTTATCAACCTTAAAAGCCACACCAAGGTCCTTGCCATTTTTGGAATATGAAACCTCCACTTCAGCTGCTTCAAAATTCTAGGTGAATAAACAAACACTCAGTTTCTGAATCACAATCAGTGCCAGAAACAATATACTGAGATCGTACATGAATCAAAACATTAAAGCGTCAATCTGTAACCTCTCCAGTGCCATCTGTTTGAAACAATAAAAATAAGTAACCTGCAATTTTAAGTAATTATATGCTATTATATGTTTGACAAATTTAAATTGTTGCTACTATAAAAACGCTGCACCGTCTATACTTCCTGTATGTATGATATAGTTGGCGTATCTGTTTACAAACAGGCGTTTCCGTGAAATCAAACCCGACAGCTCTAATTATAAATCATTATCATAAACTTACTGTTGCGAATTGGGGTAAGATGAAGGGATTGTTTTGAACACTAATGTGTTATGTACTTGCTCAATAACTGATTATTCATTTTTTATTATATATTATTTATTTTTAACCAATAAGAGATACAGATTGCCGCTTTAGTCGTTTTGTTGTGTGATCTTACAATGAAGCAGCCAATAACATCATTTTCTTCAAAATTCTCCCCGTAGTCTTCGGTCACACAGTTTGCAGTCTTCTTTCCTTTGCCAGAATAAGAGTAGGAATGCTCTTCCTCACCTAAAGCAAAAACACGTCACGTTTTCCAACAAGTATTTAATACAGCTCTTGCATCCATTCCTTTTGGCAAAATTTGCATCATGCAGACTGTTACTGAAAACACCAATCAAACACTCTGCTTACCGAGTAAAAGGGTTCCATTGGCCAGAGACCAGCCAATCAGAACATCATGGACGTCCATGCCTTTGCTGTTTACGTGCTTGACCGGAATTTTCTCAGTGATCTGTGAGTGCAGAAGATTTATTGGTTGAATTTGGAATCGACAATTCAGCGTTATCTTCACTGATCGAAGTACATGAAATGCAGAAATCACCTTCATTTCGAAGCAAGCTTTGCCCTGGTTAACACCATAGGATGCGCGGCCACCCGCCCAAAGGTAAGCGAAACTCTCCATGGTGAGAGAGGAGGCGCTGTAGCGGTCGCGGGAGACTTTGAAATGAAGGTCACAATTGTCTAAAAAGATAAACAACAGATACACATTAGCCCAACAACTGAAAATACACACAGGTCACCAGGTTACTAATATTTACACTCATTTACTGTGATCATGTTTGTTTAGGAGTCCAATAAATGCACTCAAAATGTTTCTGCTTCTAAACTCAAGCAGCACTCACAGGGATCCAGGCAGACCAGAGTGTCATCAAACTCCTCGTCTTCCTCCTCCAGAGGTGGCAGAGGAGATTTGGCCCTGAAATACAGGCAAAACAAGCCATCAATACACAGAGAGAGAGAGAGAGAGAGAGAGAGAGACAAACGACTGCAACAAACTGGCATGCTTCTCATGTCCTGCTGAGGTTCTTCCTCATAGCCAAAACAGCATCAACAGTGCGTTTACATTATCTTACATCATCTGCTCAAATCTCACTCTGCTTTGTGAATTCACATCAATGAATGCAAAATGACCGTCACTGCTTACCAGTTCAGCTCACAGCACATGGGAAACCTGCAAGAAATCTTGAAATAAGTGAAATAAAAGGAGAGGTGTTGCCCTCTCCTGTGTATTGAGTAAAGATAATACTTTGATTGCCATTGTATAATGAAATATTGGAGAGCAGAGAATTTTCTGCAGAGCTACACTTCAGGCAATATTAATCATGCAGATCTGTTTAGGAAGGATAAATAAAGCTCAAAATCACAATAAAAACACACCTAAGTTTTAACCTTATATGGCATGACCTTAGTTCTAAACAATAGCCATATAAAAGGAAATTTAGAAGCTGATTTTTATGGCTTCATTGTTTTCCTTACCTTGTAAGTCGCTTTGGATAAAAGCGTCTGCTAAATGTCTAAATGTAACTGATTCTGCTGGAGTTTACCATTCATCACAACACTCATTCAGTAAACCAGTAGGTACCATTTGGGACTTGGTCAGACACTGGTAACATTTTTGTTGTGTTTGCTATTACAGTGCGGGCTCACAGTGTTAAACACATTTAATACTATTCATGCTTTAGTCCCTCAAACTCTCTTAATTTTGCACCACATTTTTGCTGACAGGGCAGGACAGTCAGATGGTGCTTGACACAAAACCCACTATGAACTTTCTTCTATTCAGGAAACAAACAAATCATTAATAGAGGCAGAAGATTCTTAATGAACATCTACAATTGACAAACTTTCAGATAGTGATATTTTCTTATTAAAACATCCTGATGGCCATGTTAACATACGGGACTCCGCAAATGTTTGGTTGTACTTACCCACTGACCAAGAATGGAAAACATCAAAATGAAAAGTTATTATAGTTCCTTACCACCCCCCCCATTTTAATTAAATAACAACAGAAACGAGAAGAAAAACTGTCACATTATCAAAAGAACATTGAAGGTTAGAATACACAAAGGACCAGAAAACTAAGAGGAATAAAAACAAGTCATGGAAAAAAAATGACAATGATGACAGTAAAAATAACCCGGTACAAAGACAACGATTGAGAAACAAACCTGACCACCCACCCCACAACATTAGCACAGGTCAACACTTCCGCCCCAGACTATTGCGTTATAACGCTACGCCACTGCCCCGTCATGACAGAAGCCGCATCACGTCATTCCTTTGTTCACTAATCGCAACACGCGCAAATAATCAGCCTGCCAATAGTGTGTGTGTGTGTGAGACAATGAAATAGATGTTTTTCATCTGAGAACTCTTACATGTTGCAGATGTTTAAGATATTCTTACTTAATCACTTGTGCAGAAGGTAAGGTGTTTTACATGAGCCAGGAAAGACCCTCAACAAACGTTTCACTTTACTGAAGAGGTAGATGAGGGTTGTATTGGTCTAGGTAAGGTATTGGCGCTTAAAGCCAATATATGTATATTATAAGTGGCACTTCGGGGATAATGAAGGCCGTTATTCCCATCCTTACCGGCTGTATTTGCTTTCTTCAATAAATTCAAAGTAGCCCCTTCCATGTTCGTCCCGGCGTCTCTTAACACCCTTCTTATTCTTCTCATCAGCACTGATGTCTTTGTCCGCATCCCCTTTGAAAATAAAACAAACAGTAATGAAATGCCCGGACGTGTTGGACCCTGGGTTTAAGGGTGGCCCACACGAGTGGAAGTGCTCGACTCTGATCAGACAGAGCAGTTTGCTTTATTATATCAGTATGACATTCACAATCCAACCTGTACAAGGTCTACAAGATCTGGTCTGGTTACATAAACCAGACCTGGCGTGACGTGTCATGTGTGTGTGTGTGTGTGTGTGGTACAGTTACAGGACATTGTGTTTTTAAGCATTGTTACTGGACATTGTGTATTGTAGTGCACTTAACAGACACCACACACGACCCCTTCCCTTCGTTTCATACACTTTATTACGGATTCCCACCATCTGGACAGTAACTGCATGGGTGATGCTCGTTGCTAACGCGTTATGCATTAAGTTTAGTGCGATTTCTGCACGTTTACATCGCCTCTCCTTCTCTGGCCTTTCTGCAAAGCTCGCTGCACAATGCATTTACGAACCAGTTTACAAACCGTCCGAAAGCGTTCGTGCATGGCGTCGGTGTTCACTTACAGTGACGAGATTCAGCCAGCAAACCAAAAAAGAGCGAAAGAGAAACTCAAGAAGACCTGCAGCTTCTTTAAAGAGCACGAACGGCGACATTAAACGCGCCCCTCCGTCACAAAAGTCACCGACGCTGAGCGATGAGCTCACCGGTGCACAGCGCTGACACACACCGCGGAACTCACCCTCTACTGGATGCGCTTCGGGCTCACCATCTTCCTCGTCGATTTTGTCCAGGAGGTCCTCCTCCTCCTCCTCCTCTTCTTCATCATGATCAAACTCTTTGTCCATTTCCACCCCGGCATCCTCCTCCTCCTCCTCCATCTCGTCGTCCTGGCCGAGCTCCTCACCGTCTCCCGCTACAGCCCCATCACGCTCGTCTCCATTTTGCTCCTCGGCCTCCATGCACTCGGCCTCCGCATCCGGCGCTTCTTCCCCCATGTCTTCTTGCTCGACGGCGACATCATCTCGGTCAGTCTCGTTGTCTGCCGCCGCTGTTTCTTCCTCCTCCGGTCCGGCCAGGGCCTCCGCGTCGAGCGCGGCCTGCAGGCGCTCCATTAGCTCGGCCTTCAAGCCCTTGTCGGAGAGCTGGCGCTTCTTGAGCTCCTCCTTCAGCTCGTTCACCTTCAGCTTTTTCACGTTCATTTCGCTCATGCTGTCGTGTTAGTGTGGATGGACTCGACCGTGAACGTTTTGCTCTGGAAACTGCGCGATGCAACCAAGGGAGAGCCGACGCACAGTCGCGGTGATCCTGCGTTTGTCTACCGGCTACACAGTCCCGAAGCGCCTGCGGTGCTCGACCCCTCCCCGGCGCGGGAGGCGAGAGTCATGGGCGTTTTCTACCGTAATGATCGCAGTAGCTGATTCAGTATGGAGCTCATGTATTCAGTACGAAAAGGTTTTACTTTTCAGTTTCTCTTACGTTTTATTGTCTGTAGGTACATGAACTTTTCTCTTCAGTAGGCTTTTTCATTGCATATTAACAACTACAATACAGATAAATCATAACAGGATAAAACCAACTGGCTGTGACTGAATGAATCTGGAGATTTCCTTCATTTCTTCTTTGTTTTATGTTGTTTTTTGTTTGATGTGTTGCACCAAAGTGAATAAATAAAGTCATTCAGTGCAGTTCAGTGTAAATACAACGTAATGCATTAGCTGCCATCACAATCCTCTTCATTGTTAAATTGCTGACATATTAAAAACTATATTTAGAAAAATATGTACCACAACATTTAATGTCCCTGTTCATAAGTAATGTTGCCTTTCCAGCACAAGATGTCGTTCAGGCTGCAGATACTCTGTGTGTTTTCCAGTGTTATAGGATCAGTCCCTTTACTGTCACACAGAAACAGTTCAACGTGTCTGTTATATCTCACTTAAGTGTTATTCATTACAATATAAAAGAATATAAAAGAAGTGCTTCCATAAAAAAGAAAAAAAATACATTATGCATGCATTTCAGTCATTTTTATTATCAATTTAACATGAATATTACCACAGTCACAGTTTTAGTTGACGTCTCTTGGAGAAACATGTACAGAATATATATGTGCATACTGTATAAAATAAAATACTGGTAATCATTAATTACATACTATAATACTCTCATCTGATGCATAACTTTATTACTACAGTCATGGACGTCTTGTGTAAAGGGATAAAAATTACAATGCACAAATGTTTATGTGTGTTGCACATATGTTTACAGGTATAGATCTGCTCAGTCAGATTAGATCTGAGTCAGTCAGCCGGCTCAGGGTATTACGTGAGATTTGAGATCATCTGATGGGATTACAGGCTTTGGGAATATTGTTGATTAAAGGCATGTTTGTACAATCCATTCACAATCTGGAATAACCTGTACTGGTAATGAAGGATTTTGAAACCATGCAAAAGATTATATGGTAAAAAATCCCATAAAACAATACAAATACATATATACATATCTGTCTGTCTGTCTATCTCTGATTAGACATTAGTCTATATCTAATGTGTGTGGATGACTGATGATTTTGGTTAATGTCGAATTTTAAAATATTGTAATAATTATAAAAATAAATATAGTAAAAGTAATTTTACAGGCAAAAGAAGTTTTTTAAAAATGTAACATGTTAAATGCATCTCTGTTATTAAAAGTGTCACAATGAACATTTGCACATTATAAATGTAACAAACTGGTGCCTACAGAGGTCATTCTGAGTTATCTTCAACAGTACACACAGACCTGTTAAATCTCTCCATCCTTGACAAGCTCCATCTGTCTGCAGGTACACCAGAGCTTAATGTGTGGAGGTTATTGTAGCAGATGTAGCTGAGCCTCTGGCTATCATGTGCCAACAAGCTGTCATTGTGCTCAGCTGCGTGGGACCAGTAAGTCTACACAGACTTTTGTTGAAAAGCACATTCATGCATTCACACCTGTCCCAGGCCACATATATGACCACAATAGCTCGAGACTAAACATGATAAATGGAGTTTTCTCTCAACAGTATAGATTCTATGGAGAACCTGTGGTAGGCCTGCATTGAAAACGAAGCCCACTGCATTGACATCTGTGGAGGGCTACAGGTAGTTAATATTCTGCTTCTAACACCACATTCTCACTCCACTTTTGAAACACAACCCACCCTGTTTGATCTTTGCTCTACATGACCTTTATTGTAGTTAAAGGTGCAGTTGTTGTTCTCACCCCAATTAGTGAGAGATATGAGT
Organism: Chromobotia macracanthus; assembly: GCA_036877525.1. Taxonomy (NCBI): domain Eukaryota; kingdom Metazoa; phylum Chordata; class Actinopteri; order Cypriniformes; family Botiidae; genus Chromobotia; species Chromobotia macracanthus. The sequence continues at coordinate 1,828,279 of JAZGTH010000078.1, read as the reverse complement.
GAAATGAGCAAACACATTCAGTGTTCCAGGATGCGAGTGTCTGTCATTAAAGCATCAGATGCCTGATGCTCCTCTGCATGTCTTATACAGGAACCCTCACCGCTGTGGAAAGCTTTTTAACCATAAACACAGGACCCGAGGTGAGCGGCGCTTTCAACTCTGTCATATTTGCAGATCTGTGTACAGGGCTGGTAGATTTTTGATTGACTTTGAAGAGTGAGCTGTGCATGTTCACCATGTAGATGATTTCTATCTCAGCTTTGTTTGATGTTGTTTTAAAGCAGCGCTTATGTTAGGCTGCGGGAATTTAACACTGCAGCTGCTCATGAATAATGCAAAGTTGTGTCATATCCCAGATCATAGGTTTGTTCTGAGGTTCTTGAGGTTTGTTTATTTATTATTTAGTTAGTTTATTTTAGTTCAGGATCACATCCACAGAGAAAAGTTAGCCATCGTTGTATTTCCTATATTCAGAAAATGATGTATTTAAGCAATTTATTTGAATAATCAATGGCTACAATTTCTGAAACAGTGAAACTATATTTCTACATTCTGTGTTCAATTCAGATGTAATAGGAGTGGAAAGCACACAGCTAATATGGTGAAAGAATTATGGCTGATATTTAGTTATATTTAATAAGCGCTCTATCAGATTGTCATCCTATTTCCTGTTGTTTTGTTTAGGTATCAGGAGATAAAGCAATTGTTTCCATCAGCCGCACTGTGTGTCCTGACACGCTTCATGTTGTGTCTTTTCTTCAGCTGTCTTGTGGTTTTAATTTAGCGAGGACGTGCCCATGATGCGACATGGCGGTCAGCCATATTTGGCTTTGCAGACAGGGGCACTCTCAGAAGAATAAGGCCATAAACCACTTCCTATTGCTCGCACCAGAGTCAAAAAGAGGTGATTTCAAATATTTATTAAACAAATACAGTCATTTGTTCTTTGAATACTGTCCTTCGATTCATCATAGCACAGGAACTTTATTTTGCTGGAGACTCTGTGGATAGAGAACAGTTTCACTCGTGTTCATTTGTTTTCTATTCTGGGGTCCCCTCAGGGGAGCTCTGTTCTTCAGTAAGGAGATACAGCAGTACACTATTCCCTTCATGGGCTCAGATTCATCTGTGGTGCGACAGACTCAACGCTATCTGCACGAGGATCATAAACACTTTCCCATGAGCACTCAAATTGTTTTCCTGCTTTTATAAGTGGGTATGAAGAGATATAGCAGGTTATTTGCCCCATTTTAGGAAAGACTCTGAGGAAAGACGCTGAGAAACCAATGGTGTTTTTTTAATCTGTTTCAAGTCTTCTGTGAACACGATCAGTGTGAAAGTATTTTGAAGGCCTTCATGGAAAGAGCAGGAGATGATTCACTCTGTGATTCATTGCTCTGGTCTTTCATCTCCATGATGATCTGCGTTGACCACAGTGATCCATGAGGCTTTCTATGGATCCAGTATATATATTAACAATTAAATGTGAAATTCAATGTAACTTCTGACTGTACATATACGTTGCGTTATATACGGATATTCTCATTCGTACCATAAAACATCAAGAATTATGTATCTATAGTCAGGATAATGTTGGTGTTTTTCTTCACCAGTTTCCAGAAGTTTTCTCTTTTGGATTGTTCTCCAAGACTGGACCATCAAAAACACAGGTGCAAAACAGTGACCCTGTAATTCAGAAAACAGTGCCAGCACCTGCCGCATGAGCAGCTGTTTGGGTTACGGTTTGTTGTTGTCTTTTATCAGATAAATGGAATGTCTTTCTATCTGAGGTTTATCTGGGGAAGGCTACACAACAGGTCTGGACCCCTCTCAGGGCAAACCAAACACTACGATCAGCACAACAATAACAGGACCAGGTGATGTCATGATCTCCAGCTGTCTCTATTGACTCTATGCCGCTGTCACTGTGATTTTGCCAAGCAATGTGTGTTCTGGATCAATATTTTATTGGTTCTGGAACAACATTTCAATCAACCAATTACATTGTAGGATTTGGTGTACGGTTAATGTTAGGTTTAAAACCGTGGGTTACAGGCTTGTATATCTTTTTTTCTTTGATTTCAGGGTTAATTATGGTTTGAGTTTTAGGTTAGCACAACAGATGATGTTGATCCAGAGACACTCTTACCTCCACCATTGTAATGTATTGCATCAGCAAACCCAAATGTACAGATTTGGTCACTGCTGCCTTTCTTTGCAGAGCCAGGATACATCACCACATCAATTGCTATGGTACAGGCAGCTATAACAGTGTTGAATGAGCCACACCGTCTCCCAAAGCAGTGAGTCCTGTTACTTCTATAGATACAGAATATACTGTATATATGATGGTATTTAATGCCTTTATATAGTGTAATTGCTGTAGTTTAGTCTGAATACCCAGCTAACCATTTTAGAATGTAAAAATGTTTCCCTTATGTTTCCATTATGTAACAAAAACATTCCTTTGAATGTTCTAGGAACGTTTAAAACGTTTTAAATTCCATAATGTTTCTAAAACATTCCACTAACAACTTAAGAATAATGTTTTTGATATACATGATAAATCACACAAAAAACTGCAAAAATGATTTTTGATAATTTGAGAGAATTTGAGAGACGTTCCCTGTTAGCTGGTTCACACTGATCTACAGTGAGATACTGTACACTCCTCCGATTTTCACCTTACATTTGAATACATTATTACTGTTAAATGTTCAAGCTGATGCAGAGAATAGATAAAGGAAACGTCCCGTCTTACTCTTCCTCCTGTTGTGCTCACAGGGGTGGTGTGTACACACCAGGATCTGTTTTCCAGAACCACCTTAACAGACCACCTGAATAAACATGGAATAAAGTTCTCAGTGAAGGACGGATGTTAGACAAGCAAGTTCTGAGCCAACGCTGGTTCACCTCTGTGGTTATCTAAATGATGGAACAATTTTAGCCAAACAGACTGTTGGTGTGCACGGTAAACGTGTTCTTTGTTAGTGACCCATTAAAATTTATTGAAGTGTATAAATTTCTTTTGTTAAATGAATCAAATATTCTCTTAATATCTACCTGAGAGAAATCATTTAACTGTGAAACAACAGTGTTCAGTGATTGTTTAATCGTTTTGGACTATTTGCAAATATTAAACAGATATTTACAAAATGACTGTTTATATTTATATAGTCATTATTTGCGTGCCGCTCATCTGCCACTAGGGGTCGCTGTTTCCCCTTCAATTCCAAACCTGCTAAATATTTCTGTAAGCAGACATGACAGGAAAGGTCATTTGTTGTGAGGTGGGTAGACATTGTTTGGGGTGATTAGAAAAGGCATTTCATTTAAAGGAGAGGAAGAGCGGTGGCTGGAGGTCAGAGCGGATGAAAATGGCAGGCCGAGGTTGGAGCAGTCTGACAGCCGTGAGTTAGTATGACCCAGCCTCGGCCTGCTTTCACAGTCTCACAGGACATGAAGAGATGCGGGGACAGAGCTTGTTGTGATGACTAAAGAGGCGATGAGAGTGTGTTGTAAACACACAGACCACAGAGAGAGAGAGAGATTGTGGTAGCATCTGTATCTCTGAGCCCCACCCTTCCTATACCACCTCATCTCTCTCTCTCTCTCTCTCTCTCTCTCTCTCTCTTTCTCTCTCATTTGCCATTGTGTTCGTGCCGAGGTTCACATACACCCATCACATTTCTGACACAGTTTCCCCCAAACTTTTAACACATCTTAATCTCTCTCTACTCTCTTTCGTCCTTCTGTTTCCTCATCTTCAATCTCCTTCTGTCCCACCAAGCCTGTGGTGTAGTCTGGACACCTTTCTCTGCCAAGACCTGTACTCCTGTTTAATCTCTCCCCGACTCCCTCTCTAGTGTTCTCTAGAAGAACACTATATCTCTTGCTATGTTTAAGAATGCCTGGAACTCAGTGAGCACTGCAAAGACTTACATAAGCCCCCTCCCTTAGCTTTCAGTCGGCCTAAACATCAACCCACCATCTCAGGCTTTCTTCACACCTCCCGAACCAAAAACGCTAGTCTGACGCTCTCCATAACACAGCCGCGGTGGCTTCCTAACTCGCCTCAGGAACGCATCATCGATGTTGACAGATCATCAGACATGAAGCCGCATGTTAAAGAGATAGTTCACCTAAAAATGAAAATTCTTCCATCATTTACTTTCCTTCATTCCACTGCAACCTTATATGGGTTTTTTGCTACTGAGGAACATAAAAGAAGATATTTTTAATTATGTTGGTAACCAAACAACAGTGGCACCCTTTGACTTCTATTGTATGGACACAAAACCACAAGATGATTTCTTAAAATATCTTCTTTTGTGTTCCACAGAAGATAAAAGCTGTTAGCTGAGACAGCACACCACAAACACCATCATTCATCAGCCGAGGAACTCACACCAGACAGATTAAGAGGAAAATTGTACTTGTTCTTCGTCAGGAGAGAATGCACACAATCCTCTGCTTTTTATAGCTCAAATGCCGGAATTTCAGAGGAAATGTGCCGTTCCCTGCCTGATACATCTGTCGACACGCAGGTTCAAAATAAAAACGCCACATGCTGAACACGTCCCTGCCAACATTACCAGCATGTATTATCACCTGCAGGATCAATCAACAGACGCGTTCTGTTTACAAACACACAGACAGAACCAGCAGCTGAATACATGATCACATACAACATCAAGCTCTGTTCTTATAACCGAGCAACATAATGTTAAAACAACGTCTAAAAAACTAGACGTTTTAAACATTCCTAGAACATTCCAGTTCAAAATAAGAAAGTTAAAAAAGTTTTAACGTTTTTGTTAATGGAAATGTTAGGAAAACGCTCATACTAAAATTGTTAGCTGGGAATTTGGATCCACTTTAAAAATGGTGTGTAGACATCAGGTTGTCCAGCTTCCTGCCAGCAGTGTGGATATTTTTACATGAATGAATATTTAATGCACTTCTGTTTGGCCTGATATCGCATCACCATTTACAAACGTCTCATTTACCGCAAACGTGTGATGATACAAGAGATGTTAACCCTCTTCCTGTTTTTAACTTGTTTATTATGCACAGCATATGACAAATGTCTCTCATGTCCTGTTTATTAAAACAAATATTCAAATGATTGGAAACTTTGGCTGTTTTTCAAATCTCATAGCATGCTCTCGACCAAACAGCATGTCTTGGCAAACTGTTGCATAAAATAATTCTTAATAAGCTGTCAAAAATTCTGAAAAATTAAAAATAAATCTTGTAGTATACAAGTTTTACTCTAGATCTCTGTGAATTATTGCAAAGATGTTGCAGGTTCTAGATATTGCAGGTTCTAGACTGATGAACGTGACCTGTGAACAGTGTTTGCCGGATGTGTTCAGCATCAGCAGTATCAATACGTTGTTCTTGCCTAATTATGAAGTTGTTGTGTCTTAGTTATTTTATCAAAGCAGCAAATGAATTATCCTCATTAATGAACACTTCTTGGCCATGACCCCAACAGAGACAGGGCCACCTGTACACGTGCTGTTCTGAAATCAGTTTTCTCTGAACCGTGATTGCCGTCTCATAGCATTCAGTCTTATTTCTGAGTCATTACAACAGAGCAACAGGGAGTCGGGACAATATATATATATATTAGTTTATATATGTGTGTGTGTGTGTTGATCAATAGCATTACACTGAAGCATTACACTGAACACCACAAATGTAACACACAGTAATAAATGTATAACCTTATATACAAAGTAAGTTCATCAGATAAATTAAAATGTGTTTGATTAAAGCCAGCAACACAATACCAATCAGATTTAACCTGATCAGCTCTCGTGTTTCTTTGACAGGATAAAGCAGCTCAAGAAACAGTGATGAAAGAGTGAATCAGCCGTTTTGTTTGAGACAATAATGAAAGCCACAGCGATTACGAGTTTATTACTTTTAATCAATTCAGCTAGCTACAAAATGTCAACCACTTCACAAACTGACAGGATACAGAGGGAGTTTAATATTACATGCGTTTGGGCACATCCATTTCACAGTTTAACCTATGTTTCATTCAGGTAAGGTATTTATTTAACTGTTATAATAACTATTCAACATCTTAGCGATTTGGTGTGCATAGCTCTAAGTACAGAAGCAACAAAAACCCTTTTGAATTTTTCGGCATGGATTATTATCGTTTTTACCAATAACAAACCACACAGGGACAGTAAACTAACAGAATACAGTCTTCTTATAAAAGTAAGGTCTCTCAGAAATATGCCTCTTTGCTTTACAATGCAAATGATTTTTTATTACGTTTATTCTATGTTTTTCAAAGCATCCAAAACCTATAATACAGTAAACAACCAGTCCCCACCCGTCAGGACAGTTTCTATACCCGACTACATGTTTAGTTTAGAAAACAGGTCATTTTTGCAGAACCTCCATGTTCCTTCGCATTTCATTTTGCATTATTTTACAACAAAAGGTCACAGTCTATGAATATATACTGACTGAAATGGTGGCACTGTTACAATCTTGCAGTAATGGAACGTTCGACTGTGTCTTAATACTGAGCATGCGTTTGTCGACTTCCCTACTGCCATGATGTATTTTTTTGTCATCTTTTTATAATGAGTTTTATTTATAAGACACTAAGATCGTTTGTCATGCAGAACGCACAATACACATCACCTGGAATGCAATGTTGGACTACAGCTACAAAATCTAGTTGCACGTTGTCTAAACACGTAACTGATTATGGTTGTGATGGGGGATATGAACCAAAGACATTGACTGTAAGTGCTTATTGTATTAATATCATTTGCAAAATCTTTTTTTCCCATTCTTCATTTGTCATAACAACATCAAAATAAGGAGCATGACAGCAGTCAAGTGGCATGACACAGTTTTACCAAGACGATACTGAGATACTGAAAAAGAAAGACAGCTTGTATAGCATTCCTATTATATATATATATTTCCTCCAGCAAAAAATCAATATATATATATACACACACGTACGTATATGTATACAAGGAGGTATATGTATACATTCATACGTATATGTATATAGGTTGTAGAGAGAATACAAACTTCACAATTGAGCAAGAGCCATCGAGTCAGCACTATATACAACCTTTGGAACGAATGAAACGGAGTTGAAGAACAATCATTGAAAAGGCTGACAGACGACAGACAGAACGACATTTACAATGAGGACCGAATGATATGTGCATGTGTGCAAACCTAGAAGGTAGATACCATGATCAGAGCATTGCCTTTCTGACAAACAGCTCGGCGGGTAAAAGCAGGCGCAGCGGAGGCTTAGCCACTGCCGAGCATCTTTGTGGCCCTCTGGTTGGCTTCGTCAATCCTGGTCTTGTTGGAATCAGCCTGGTTGGGGAAAAGAGGGTTTGTTACATCACAGATCTACTCATTAACATCAAGTCAGCTGGTGAACTGAACGTGTCTGGATTATCTCCAGTGTTCTGGACTGTGAGATCATCCGTACCTTCTCCATGATCCTGTCAATCTGCCGGTTCTGGGTGTCAATCTCGTTGCCCATGTCCAGGGCCATGTGACGCAGGTTACCGATGATGCCACCCACCTGCTCCAAGTTCTCGTCCATCTCGTTTTCCCGGGCGTCATCTGTTACCCTGTGCCCACAAACACAGGGATTCAGATTGGTCAGTTTTAGCACAAATCCAGCTAACAGGGACTGTTCTCAGAACAAACAGTTTTTAAAACAATTAAAAAAGTTTGAGCAACCTTCTTATAACCAAACAATATTTACAACATCAAAAACTGGATGTTTTGAACATTCCTTGAACTTTCAAAATAACTTTTCATAACGTTTTTGTTATCTAATGGAAACATTACAGAAGTGTTTTACTACATAAAATTGTCAGCTGGGGACCTGATTCTGATTGGTCAGTCTTGGCATTGAATGGTCAGATATTTTTATACCACTGAACTGTATGTTTGACTGTTATTCATAGCATTATAATACACTATATAGTGGAGGCTTTAAGCTAATCTACAAGTTACAAATTAAAATGATTTATTTATTTAATGTTCATATACTTCTTAATTATTTAAGTACTCATATAAAAAGACAATGTACAGAAAGCCGGTCATTATCATAAAATAAATAACAGGCGTCCCTGATCACTGAATGCTGACCAGCTGCCTGCACATTATCTCTTACATTTTCCGCAAACAAACACCAGAAGACGATATACATTTGACCTCCTAAGCCTTTAATCTGAGCGTACACATCTGACTCTACCAGATTTATTTAACCTTCTGGCTATAAAACAAAACCCCTCTTTGCTTTGTCCAGCTCAGCCGCAGTGTCCTGAAATTCCGGGCTTCTCACCTGCGGATGAAGCCTCCGCTGATGGCCATCTGTTCACGCTCATCCACCACGCGGGCGGGCTGGCTCGCCACCACTCCATCCTGGTTGTTTCCCCAGGCCTTACTGCCTCCACTTTTCATTCTGCACAGAATCATGGGAAATCTGAGCGCTTGGGTAACCGGACCACAGGGTGATCGTGTCCACAGATCAACATGAAAACACACTCAAAAATGGATTACCAGGCAAACATAACAGGGATGATTCATTCTCCTACAGGCTTTAATGGTAATGTTATATCCTGTGGACATATAACATACATGTATGTGCTTTGTGCTGAGACACATACCTTTCTTTAAAGGCAGAAAACGGGGTATAGTAAACAGAGGCAGACTGCTGTTTCCATACAGAGGGAACTCAGAAGTGACTCTCTGTTGGACGGCTCAACCTTCCTCCCCATTGGCTCATGAACTGTCCCCCCCCCACCCTCCTCACCCCCATGACAGATAACAGAGACACAGGCTTTACCGACAGACAACACAGAAGAACAGGACTGCCACATCAGTCAGACAGATGTAATAAGTTCAAAAGAAAAGACACTGGAGGGAGGCACACCTCATCCTATCTCTCCCTGCCACTGGTCACCTCTTCACATTTCTGTCTCTCACTCCTACATGGTTTTTTAACCCTTCATAACCCACCATAATGATATGTTGTTGCTATGGACAGCACACTGCATTGTTGGGATTTAAAATGTCATTTTTAAAGAAACAGGACTGTTTTTTATGGTGTAACTCTTAAATAATTGTTTATTTTCTGCTTTCAACTTGGAAATGCTCCCTAACTTTTTACTCCATGTAATTAGTTTATTTATATATTATTTAGATATTCTATAATCCTGAATTTATCTTTCTTGTATCTTTCGCATTAGCTGAGGCAGTATGTGTTTCTCATCTGTTGTTTTTCTGGCTGTGGGTTGCTGTTATGGATTTTAGTTCTAATATTTCTTGATTCATCTAAACAGAGATAGCCAAACCTCCCACTTCAGTATTATTTATAGAGATGGACTAAGGCTTCAGTTCCTCTTGGCTGTCTCTGCTCTCTCTCTCTCTCTCTCTCTATCTCTCTCTCTGAACAGCATGCTGTCTTATCTAATACGAAAAAACAGTTAATACAATACAAATTTTGGGTAAGCACTGATAATATCCATCTATCAGCCAAAATACTGATACTTAGAAGGTGGAAAATCATTTTTTTACACATGAGACTATGTACTGTGCTTTTTAAACTGTTAAACAAATTTAAAAACCTAATGAAATGTAAAACTGGAATTTAAGTTGCTTTTACTGCACGCCTTTAAAGTCATCTATATGCTTACATACTCTAAAGCTGTCAAAGCTTCTCTTTTAGTAGATATACACTCAAAATATAAAGACTGCCAGGAAACCATATCAGATGTATTGAATGATAATGTCCCTCCCAAAATACCACCTGCATCCAATTAAATAATAGATATAAAATAACAAAAGTCTGTTAAAATAACAAAAGTCTGCCTTTTTAATGTCCCACCCAAACATACCATGTCTATAGAAAAATTGGTTAAAGATCTGATTTTATTCCAAAATTCTACTTCCCAATGAAGTGCCCGGGTTCATTTGTGCCAGTGGCATCAGTCCGGGACTTTATGACAGGCTGTCACAAAAAACAGGACATCTCCACTGTCTCTTTCCCTGCCTGACCTACATCCAGTCTGCTCCTCTTGGGTAACAGCGAAAGCACCGGCTCTCTCCACTGAACTGCAGCTATAGACAGAACTCTGTGTCCTCTGCCAGACTCTCCTGCCAACACGAATGTGACTTGAAACTGTTAGATCATTAAAATAACGATTCGAGAGAGTTGGGCGTCAGCATTGTTGCTCTGTTACTGCAGTATTGTTGGACAGGTTGCAGCATTGTGAATATCACTGGCAAAAGATGCATGAGCATGCATTTGGCATTCGGGGACATGCTGTTGCAGTCATACAGATTGCACTGATGGATGTGCTTACAAAGTTGTGAGAATATAATGCGTTGTGACTAACGTGTTGGACCAGGTATTGTAGAAGATCTTAGTCTTTTTTGATGATCTAACATAACTCATGTTGATGGGCTTAACAGATTCTATGTGTGCTCCAGTAGCTCAATGGATAGTGCATTGTGTAGGCAGTGCAAAGGTTGTAGGTTCAATCCCCAGGGAACACACATACTGAGGAAATGTCTAGCTTGAATGCACTGTAAGTCACTTTGGATAAAAGCATCTGCCAAATACATCAATGTAAATATAAACATTATTTAAGAGAAATGGGTATCACCAGAAATATTACTATTGATGTCGCTCATAAAAAATGTATTTAGCATTTTTCATAATTACTGTTGGGACTACACTTAAGTGATTTGTCTGTAGATTATAGCTCAACTTTGGCACATCCATGCAGTTTTTAGTGCTTCAATTCCCGTCTATTAAGCCCTTGGCCCCTGAAGTAAGCCTCTATTCTTAGCATGCGGTTCTGAGAAGGGTTGTTATGAAAAGACTGTAGGCTGGATCTTGGGTTGTGCAGAATGCCTTCATACGCTTTAAAGATAAACTGAGGACCCAGAGAGAAAGAGAACTGGGCTGCTGTGCTTCTGTTAGCATGTGTGGCCATGTCGCCTCACACTCACGTCCCTCCTGACAGGGAGGATTATGGGTAATACAGAGCCACTTATGGAGTTAGGTTAGAACCAAATGTGTTTTCAATCTGAAAACTATGAAAAACTCTATTTTCAGTTACAAGTCTTCATTTTATTTTTTGTTGCAAAATTTTTTAAGTTTCAGATTTTCTTTTCAGTGACAACTTTTGGGTTTCAATCAAGTTTACTTGTAAACATAATTTTTAAAAAATTATTTTAGAGCCAATAGTGCTTGTAACTGAAAAGAGAATCATTTCATTAACACTTCCGTTTATCAGATTCAAGTACATTTTTTCAGATTTCAAATACTTTAGGTCCTAAACTGCCTCCAGTAGTCACTCTACTAGGTTTCTTCCGGTGGGGCTACAGGCTGTTATAAGGCCCTTCTGTAGGATTAATTTTTAGTCAGGCAGGCAGGCAGGCAGCACCTACTTGTTACATGGACAGGAACAAAGACCACAGAATTTTCCTAGATCGTTCAAATTCTTTTCTGCATCCTTCATGTCCTTATTGATTTGGTCCATTCCCTCCTCGATGCGCTCCAGTTGCTCTGATTAACCAACAAGTCATTTATCCCCCACAGAACGAGAGCAGGAAAACAAAGAGGACAAAGAAGAGAAGACAAAAACTTCAGACAGTCACTGTGACAAAAGGAAACCAAAAAACGGGGAGGGAATAAACGGACGCCACCACATACGTATGGCCTTTCTGCCACATGGTCAGTACCTACTTGTTACATGGACATATGAAAAGGCCACAGCATTTCCCTAAATCTTTTAAACTTTTCTCAGCCTCCTTCATGTCTTGGTTGATATGGTTCATGCCATCTTCAACACGATCGAGTTGCTCTGGTCAGGACAAAGGGATGACAGCAGTGGAATGAATTTAATTGGCCCTTTTTCAACAGTATATGAGAAATGAGCGCTGCTGAACTGGATGTGATTTTCTATACTCATCTAAAGAGGATGCATGCATTAGAATGAACCTACAGATTCAGGAAAGGATATATGCTGAGTATTACAACTGGAGTAGCTCTAGATGCTTAAAAAGCACTCGTTAGAACATAAACAAAAATTCTCTCATTCTTTATTCATCGTTCCAAACCTGTATGAATTTCTTTCTTCCATGAAACACAAAATGAGAAATGTAGAAGACTTGTACTGATCATGCTTTTCAACGAACAGAGACTATGGCTTTCAAAAATCAAATTAGTTTTAGGTCTTATAAGTTAATTAGATAATTAGCCTTGATGTCTCTCAAGGCTTTGGATCTGCAGTTTGAGTTATTTGTCGGAGACAGACAGACAGGTGCAGCTCTTGGTTTGTTTGCTGTGGTTAGATGATGATATGAGGTGCTGGGTGACCTGTGGTGATGCAGTCTGGTGTTTTGTCATGCAGACAGGATCTGTTTGATATTGTTAGGAGGTTTAGTGAAGGCATCAGTCACAGGACAGGGAAAGGCAAACTGCGACCCAGCTAACAGGAAACAGTGCTAACATTCTCTAAAAAGTTCTTCCCAAGTTATCAAACAGCGTTCTTGAAGTAACATTAGTAGAATATTTTTTAATGTTAAATGTAAAAAATGGACATCTTGAATGTTCCTAGGACTTTCAAAATCACATTTTTTACTTAATGGAAATGTTTGGGAAACGTTCTTACAACCCAAAATGGTTAGCTGGGGAATAGTTTGAGAGGGAAAGAAGTCCAAAACGTTTGTTAGCTTTGTTCAATCCCTGGCACACAAATGTTTACGTTTTGGCTATGACAAACTAACCTAAGGGTTATTAATTTCCTTGTGTCAAGATTCTATAAATTCTCACTTTAACAAGAATTTAAACTTTTGAACTCAATCCTTGATAGCGCTATACAAGACTGAGCTCATAAAGAAAGCCCAGCTTAGTGTCACCTCTGAGCTGAGGGGTTGGTTTAAATACTCTTTAAGCAGCAGTTCGAGGGGATGGAGGAGCGAAATCTCATTCCCCTTATGATAAGACTAATTACTGGCTGCAGGGGGTGGGGCTCTCCCACACAGGAGCCAATCAGAGAGCCTCTTAGAGGCTGATGCTTATAGCAAGGTCAAAAGTGTAATTTCTAAACCACGCTAATCTAAAGAAGCTAATGTGTGCTTTTAATGCAGGAGCAAGCCTGTTACAGCCTCTTTGTGGACACTTAGAGGACATCTTTAATGGGCCACTTTAACATTTGTACAGATTTAAGTTACATTGTTGGCTAATATCTGGTTTCTTTAACATTTGTGTTTAGCCAGGCTTTAAACAAAAGAGTATTAATGCAGTTTATGGGAAAGAGTGACATTTGTCATTACCAGCTAAATCGATCGTTTTATTTGAGTTCTTAAACTACTTTCTTTTTCTGGTTTAAACCCATAAGGTCAATGTATTTTAAATGTGGACATAAAGAGTTGTAGTGGCTGGTCCTGTTTCCTTGATAAAACGGTAAGAGTGAAAGCATTAAAGAGTTAAAAAGAAGAAAAGTGTTAGAAAACAGGTGAAAAGATTTTCAGAGAAAGCAGGAAATGAAAACTGCATTTCAAAACAATGACTGTCATGGCTTGTGTACATGAATTAACTGGGTTAGCTAAAGGATCCATCTGTGACACGTGACAGTATAACCTGACAAATCCAAAATTAAAGAATAACAATATTATACTCATCTAAAATATGTATTAAACGCCAATGTGCCAAGACGGTAAGAATGAGTTCTGCCATCGTCTCAGAAACATCCACACTCACCTCCCTGTTCATCCAGCATGACCAGAGTCCTGATCCCAGCATCTTTACTCTAGACGACACGGACCGCAGTAAGGAAGAGTCGGAGAAGAAGTGAAAACACAGGACAAAGAAACTGAGGTCAGATCACGACAAGAAACACAAGACTCCTTCCAGAGCTAATCTAGAGTACTGAGAAAAGTTAAGACTCACAAAATGTAATTTGTGAATCCGTGATTTTTAACCTGCCTTCAAAAGCTTTGAAATCACTTAATGCTCTTCCACTTTTCTTTCAACCAAATAAGGAGATGCTAATTACTTTGTAGCATACAGCCCAGATCAATACCGTTTGTAAATGCTAATGTGAGATTCGAAACCAAGCTTACTGTCTGGACCTTTGAATTAAGACAGATGTTGCCTCTGAATATTGTAGTCAAAAGTCAGAGATTTACGCCAAACATGACGAAAAGCATCACACGCCATCAACAGAATACACAATATTCTGCTAAAAAATAACATGACTGCAGACAAACCCGAATCCATTTAGTCTGGTTGGAATGAAACACTGAGAGTTTTTGAGTAAAACCAAACATTCGGGCAATGCAACAAACACAGTGTAATTTAAACAGTGTCCTAGATCTTTCTCTACACGGCTTACAAAATGTGATCAGTCAGGAAAATGTACGTTCTGTTTTTTGGAAATGACGGGCAGCTGTGACATTTTTTAAAAAAGTGCCGCTTCAGCACTTGCAGGGAGAACAAAATATCGATGTTTGGGATTATTGGAGGCTCGGCGGCACATAAATCAACAGAATGTGAAACAGCAACCCGTCGCCCCCCCCACCATCCGGACGGATCACAAAGTGCCCTTAATGTATCCCTGGAGATTCATTTGTTTGTGCTGTAAACATCAGAATTTCCACACAGCAGTAAAAACCTGGAACAAACTCAGTGGTTCTACTGATATAAATAATGAATGTGATTTTTCCTCCCTTTTGACCTAACACAAAAAAACTGCTGATCATCAGTATGTACAGAAATATCAACAGCCGTTGATTATAACTAAAACAGCTGCTAGCAGGTAAGTAGAGTCTGTAATGGACAGGAGGTGATCTTTGCAGAGGTGTGGCCTGTGATTATCACATCAGAACCTGGAAATGCTGTTGAGACTTCATCACAGCTCCTTGAGATAAACCCATCTGTATTCCTTCTATTTATCCTCTCTCTTTAATTTTCGAGATTAAAAGTGCCCCTAATTGAAGAATAATGCATATATTTTATAAACAATCTTTATGCTTTAAGCTTCTACACCACATATCATACTATCTAAACCAGATTATCTACTGCTTGATAAATAACTGTATTCATTGTCTCTTTCCCCCCAGATTCATTTGGATACACTAAGTCATATATTAAATGGTGATGTTGGTTACATGTAACATCTGAGTGTTTCTCACCTCCTCCACCAGCTGTAGCATACGGCGAGTGCTCTCCAGTGACTGTGAGGACAGGAAAGACATGTTACAAACACAATCCATCAGGAACAGACAGAGATAAAGATCCTGCAGGCTGTCATATGTGGGAGGATTTTTAATACACGTGAAACGCTAAACAATCAATAAATGTGCATTTACCAAAACTTTTACACCTCTGCAAAACATTTACAGAAATATATTTTTGTCATTTGCATACAACAATGCTTTTTATTAAGCCATATAGATTTTATTTGACCAAAAAAACTGATTACTATGAAAACTAAAAAAATGATTTTCACAGTAATGATTACACACAATTATTTTCTAACAATAACCATTTTGAAATATCTCATTTTATCTTTTTTTAAATGTATAAACATTTCTGTGAAGTACTTCTCTGTTCATTGGTCAGTGACCGCAGACAGATTTCATTTTTCTGCACCCAGGGAAAGAAAAATCAGATCAGTCTGGTGATCAGTCTGGTCACAAACATCAGCCTTCTTTTTCCATTCAATTTCCTCCAGCACCCCCGTCTCCCACTGAGCTAAAGAGCCAAAATCAATGTCCTTCAAAAACAACTTGTGTAAGCTCATTTTCTCCTTCTTCTAACTAAACTTGGGAATATGTGGGAATATGGCACACATTTGGTCATTGCCTAATTTCTATGAGCATTCTTCACACAAATATCACTCAGATATCTGAGTGTCTGAATATGATTAACTCAGACATTTTGGTGAATCAGGGGGATATTTTTACAGTGTGAAACGCTCTTCGCATTTTTGTATTCTGCTCAGCTGTGAGAGTCAAAGCAAGAAGCAGCAGTGAGGAACTGAATCGGACTAAAACACACCCAAGCGGCACCCTCAGCTCTAACACACACACTCAGAGCAAATGCTGCAGAGTTATGTAAACCCCCACACACACAAAGAAACACACACACAGACCTGGACATCTCACAATAATAAAGAAATCTGTGGTCTAAATGACTGTAGTCAGTTAAAATCACGTGTAATTCCATCATTTCATCCAGGCCTAAATAAGCAGAGAATAAAACTTTGAAATAATAAACACATTCAGGAATTACAGTAACGTGAGAGATGCCAAACAAATGTACCTTCTGATTTTACTAAACAGCTACCTTGTTAAAAAGACTGACGTACTGTGGCTAGTCACCAGTATATGTTGTCTTTTGGTTCCCATCAAGGGATATTGGAGTGTTGGTGCTTCTTAACTAGCATAACCAACAAGGCTTACTTGGTCACTCGGTTCACCAGAAAGACATGTTTATTGACCAGCTTTATCAGCAAAATGTTGTTACTAAATATATAGCAATTTTAGGTTATAAAACCAGGTATAGCAACACAAACCAGCACTAACCAAAATGCTGGTACAAGTTAGTCTTTACAGCGAGTTACCAAATGAATTAATGCTAAATTGAACCAAAAAAGAGAGATACTATTAATGTACTGTTAATATTCATTTAATGCCTCTGGATGCAGGTATCATTTGGAATTGTACTTTTTAATTGGAAGTTGTGATTGATAATGGCTGGTGTACACTGTATAGCAGTGTAGTCTAAAGAGAGGAAGATAATGTCCTCACCTCATCGGCCAGCTGGTCTGCACGCTGCTGCATGTCCGAGAGCTCATTGCGCATGTCTGCATCATCTGCCATGGCTGCGGGGTGGAGCTGATCTCCAACTGGAGAGTGAGTCTTACTGGAAGTCTGGGGGAAACTGAAAGAAAAGAGTGAATGGTGAATAAAATCAAAACATGGTACAATGTTAAGTCAGTCACAATGCTCATACAAACATGCCTGACAGGCAGGCAGAACGTCCCATCACTGCATTCGGACTGAATGCAATGATTGGATGAACAATTTATGGTCCTGCACCTTACACAGAAGACATATAAATATATTTAGAGCACTTTATTTAGTGATTGCTATCAGGATGTGAAGAGACTTTCAGCCAGAAAAACAAAATATGGTTCTGGAACAAATCATCTACCCTGCCTTTAAACTGGGACAGGAGAACGACACTTCAGAGGTCAATAAAGCCATATCATTCACTTCAGACATGATTAAATGTCTTGAGAAGTACAGCAGAATGTTCCTTGTTCTCCAGGAACTCATGGACTCCTGATACACACAATCTAACAGTGGTGAGGTTGTGAGGTGGTGGCTGCTGTGTTTAGCTGATTAAATTCTTCCCTGAGGTTCTGGGTGTACCAGGAGAAATGTTTCCCTCTTCTGTCATGGAAACAGTGAGGCTGACAGATGTATTCTTGAAAGGATCGGTTTGACAGCTAGCAAGATATCCACAGGGAACCGTGGGGAGCAGCTTAGTGAATAATTGCGAGTCTGTGTTGAACTGCAAAATATCTTCTAACACTGTGTCCTAACAAGGCGTGATGTGACAAGTTTCCAGAGATAAGCAAAAAAAGTTTCAAGAGATAAGCCAAGTGACAGTCATAACCAATGTGAAAACACTTTAGTTTTAAAGTACAGGGAGCAGAATGTTTGGCCAGTTGGATTTTATGATGGGTGTGGCCAAGCGAAACCAAATGATTGGCTTGCTGCGGGCGCTGCTGGGTATATTGCTTCACTTTCTGCACATTGTTTGGTTAAGGACAGTGTAAACAGTGTCTGTGATGCTACTCTATTCAAAAAACAGAACAAGCTTGTGTTTACGACCAGACACTGAGTTACATAAACGTCTCAAACTCTGCCACCTACAACACCAGGGTGAAAAAAACTCCAAGCAGATATTAAAGCTGGCATTAAGTAGCTATACTTGCTCCGTTAACTGCACAATTGTACTCAAGCAATTTAACATTGCACTCATTTAACATGGCTGTCTGACCTTTAACAGTACAACACTCCAGAGACACTAACATCACGTGTAGCATCGCACGTTTATCTTCAGCAGGGGACTGAATGTCTGGTGGACGTTAAGAGAACGCTGATCTAGAACTGATCCATCACTCAGTCAGGGTACTGATGCAAGCTCTCGAAATGATTTGCAGCAGGGTCCCAGCTAACAATTTTAGGTTGTAAAAACATTTCCATAGCATTTCCATTATGTTAAAAAAGTTTTTATGTTAAAAAAGAAAATATCCTTTAAAGATTTTGTATTATATATATATATCACTTAAAACTTTATACTAACACTACTGCAAAATGTTTTTGATAACTTTGAGAGAACGTTAGCCAACATTCTGAGAATATTTTCCATTAGCTGAGGTACCCATATGCCACAGTGCCAATGAGTCAGACGACCAGAGGAAGACCTCGTGTCCTCACTCAACCTCCGATGAATGAGCTCACTTACATACTGGAGCAAAACCTCCTTTTGGGGACACCTTCATCTCTAAAAACAAATGTAAAAAAAAGTTGTGAAAAAGTAGTTTTAATTGTAAAAATGCAGAGTTTGGATTAGGTTATATTGTTTATAACTAGATGTGTATGAAAACAATGGAAGTCTATGAAATGTCCCCGTTTAGAAAAGTAAAAGTGTGTGCACGCTCATCCTCTGTCTTTCCGCTGGCTGCCATTTTGTTTTCTCTCCTCAAACACACAGCCTCCTCACTGCAGTACTTCACAATTATCACATCACACTGTTTCTCTTCCAAACTTGTATAAAAGCTTCAATCCTGAATGAATAACCGCTGCTCTTTCGGTTTTCCTCTCTCACACGCTTCATTAAGTTGTAACTTCACCTTTTGTCTGTGAAACAGGATAAACTTCTCATGTCTGACCTCTAAATCTCCGAGTCAGGACAACAGACGTGTTGTATGAGATTACGTCTGAAATCAGTTTATGCTGTTTTCTCTCTGCTGTGTTATGTATGTTGCAACAGTTATCAGAAATTTGACATTTTTACAATCACTGAGATAATTCTTTCTCACAAGAACAGATAAAGGAGGACAAAACCGCTCAACCATGTGTCATATTTTGCTTCCCTTATGTTTGCAGTTTGATGGACAGCTGTCAGTACGATTGAACCTTTCTTACAGTCAAATCCCCAGTAACCTCCAACATGTACCCCAACAAACTACAATTACATCTGAAGTCACCCCACACATCCACATATATCTCATGATATATGAAGAATTCCCAAGCTCTTTTAACCCCTTACTCTGCATGCTGCATATACAAGTCATGTACATGATGTACATAAATAGACATATAAACAGATACATGTAAACCCTGTGAAACAATTGTTTGATAAAAACATATCTACTGCATTACAATCTAGTTCAAATTTGATTAAACTGGATTATGAATTCTCCATCAGTCGCCTGAGGAGGCGGGTTTCCCCAGTTGGTTCCTCCCAAGGTTTCTTTTCTCATCTAAACATCTGATAGTTTTCACTGTGTCACTGTTGCCTTTGGCTTTATCACTAGGGGAATCTGCAAAGCTGCTTTGAAACAATATGTATTGTGAACAGCACATTAAAATGAATTGAATTGATTCTTAATTATACTGCATGAAAGGTCCATTTTCAGAATATTTGGGCAAATCATTTTACATTAAAGTGCATTCTTATTAAAGCTGCAGTCCTTAACATTTATTTGGTTATAAATGAACAAAGATACGTTATTGAGCAAGTACATAACAGATCAGTGATTAAAAATTATAAGCAACAGTAAGTTTATAATAATTTGAGCTGTCAGATACGATTGCCCAGGAAATGTGACTTCAACACATGTAATGAAAAGCATGTAAAGTAACCTGCAATTTTATGTTTCAAACAGAGATGGCAGTAGAGGCAAAAGTTACAACTGCATCTTTAACAACAGTGGAAAAAAATGGTTTAACACACGTACAATCCGCAGATCTTAACAACAATGTTCTCTCTAACAGATAAAACATTAACATTGTGATCTGTACTGATTATTACTGAACAAATCTAAATTCTACATCCCAGAACACACAACTGCAAACAAGTATTCCTCCCAGCAGATTCTGTTTGCCGTGCACAGCCGTGCTATACACTCATGTTGCTGCGCCATAAACAAGACTGACTGCAGCGGCCGTAGAGCCTCATCTGTATCCTTTACATTGAGCTATAGGGTCTTAAGATTTAGTGGTGGTGCAATTTATCTGCCTGAGACCATTTCACAAGCCCGCTTGTTTTCAGCTCACAACAGCAGCACGTTCTGCTGCAGAGAGCCCCCCTCCCTCCCTCCTCACTGCCCGTAAACCTCAAAGTCAGTGTGTTTCTCCTGGGGAAGCCCTGGGATGGATTTATTAACAACACACTGCAGTTCCTGCCCTACACCTCATTCCACCGGCCTGCACATCTGGTTCCAAGGATAATGGAGATATTGCTGGTGAGGAGCTTCATATGACCGGATTCAGCTGTATGTGGGGGGCTGGGTTTATGAGGGGTGGAGGCAGTGCGGTTCAGGCTGCCTGTTTGAAATTTAAAGCATGACCTTCATGTTTTTTATTGCAACTTTGTAGGGTTGTGATTGCAACAAAAACAAGTTGCAGAGAAATGAGGGACCCATCATGTTTTCTATACTTTCTTCTAATAGAACAGCATATCAAACATCCTCACATACCTGTTGTCAACAGCCAGTGTATACTGTGTCACTGTCATATAATTTGTTTTCCAGACTGACAGCTTTACATTCTGTTTCTGCATTTACACAACAGTCACCAGACGCTGCAGCGGTCAGATTGCATCGCATGCAAACTGGATGCCAATAAAGTAAATATATAAGACAATCGCATACACTGCACCAACGGTGTCATGGGGTTGTGTAAGACGACATTTGTTGTGTTTATCAGCCAGGAGGGGCTGCGGTGGGTGGACGAGAAACATAAATTTTAAAAAATTACAGAAATTATACATGAATGACAATATCAGCAGATGTAAAATTTGTGAGGCATCATAAACAACACACATTAAAAAGCAATTAGAAAGCCCAGATTCCAGAAAACAGTCAAAAGCTTTTGCTTCACAGAAAGACAAGATTAATAGATTTATTTACTTACTGATCATGTCTTAGAAGCAGATTTTGCTTAAGGAAGTTCTATTAAATACATACTCCTGTTTAAAAGCAGTGATGAATGTTGGCTTTCTTCGTTTGTTTTATAAATAAATAGAAAGCATTTCTTAACAGTCTGTTTTAGGTCAAGTTCAGGTACGCTGAGATAGCAACACAAAACTTGATCATAAGTAAATTAGTAAAGGGGGAAGCTTCAAAGGTGACAGGCAAAGAGAGACATTATAAGTGTATGAACTGAAGTATGAACTGAAACCAGTGTGGCACAAGCAATATCAAAACATCAACAGCCAAATAATGCAAGAAATACACAAACATGTAGCAAAGCTAATACTAAATACTGTATCATGCCGTTTAATAGAGAAACAATGAGTCCACTTGAAGGGAATCAGACTGCGTGATCTTTACATGTACTGTAATCTGAGTAAAGATGATTCATCTAAGATGATCTCATCTATTCAAGCATTAGATCTCATACGCAGCACACTGTGGAAAACTTTAATGAACTCTCTGTACTGTGAAAGAGCCACGGCTCTAAAATGGCTTCAGACTGCAGCACTGAGCGAATGAACAGATGCTGGAACATTTGTCCAAACTGCTCACCATGACAGAACATGAAAGCAGGCAAAGCCATGAAATCTCCAAGTGCGTCTGATGGGGGACAAATTTTACCAAAAAAAATCTACCAAAGACAAATGACACAGACAGCAGCCCAGCCAACACGAAACATCCTCAGAACGTTCAACAAGTTTAATCCAAGTTTAATCATCAAAATGAGTAGAACATTTGTTTATCGTTATATATCATATATCAGAAATAATATTTTTGTCAATGGAAGGTTTTAAAATGTTACACAATTTAAAAAAATGTTAATGTTAATATAATGTCTAAAAAACTGAATGCTTTAAACATACCTAGAACTTTCAAAATAACATTTGTAATGCTTTCGTTACTTAATGGAAACATTAGGGAAACGTTCTTACATGTGCCGAAATCTATGTAACATTGCATATCTTATAATCCTTACCACATAGCTAGTCTTTCTTTTATTTAATAAGTTATGAATATGTTTATTAATAACAGTGACGTCTCTAAATGTCTGTTCACAGAGGGAGAATATTTCATATTTCAAATGACTGATTTGTGATAGTTTCCACTCTCAGAAATCTCCAGCGCTGTTACATGCATAACGGAGGGGAAACCCACATGTGTGGGTAGCTCTTACAGGCAGAGACGGGGGCTTTCTGCAGTCATTACGCATCATACAGGCTGATTCTTCAGGCTCTCTTTTCTCCTCTCATCTCATCTCTGGCTGCATTCCTCTGATGATTCTTCTCAGCCAGCATTATCCCCCTGTTCCTTCACAATTCTTCAACGCCTTTCATCCACAGTTATTAACATGGCTCTTAAGACTATAGCTTAGGGTCTCATGATGCATTAACCTATTTTTTTCGATCTCTTTCGATTACACTTGTGAAGCTCCGTCACAGAGTAGAGTATCCGGTAGCCATTTTGTTCTCGGGCCGATGTTTTTGTTTGTATGCTACAGTTTTACGTCCTGATTTATTGCCTCACAGGCCTGGCTGCTCTTCTTCATCTAAAGAATCGCTAATCAATTCTCATTTAAAAACTGCTGGAATTCATCTTCTGAGTTAAAAGGTGACATGTACAGTAATTAGAAATATGAAATCGAGGACTTTATGGTGATTGTTATACATGTAACAAATTAACACAGCCATGACCAGCAACATGCTAAAGAGTCGCAAAGCTTTTGTTTTTCTTCCTTTATTATGTTCATGCGTCATAATATTTCATTCAAATGATTTAAAACCTGACGTAAGTGATTTATCAGGACGGTAGCTCTGTCATAATTTGATTAAACATTTCCCAAATTACATTAATTGGTTAACATATTACCACATTAATTGGTTTAATGGCGTTAATTACAGCTGACTGAGACTAGCCATATTTTAAATATTAGATTTTATGTAACAATTCAACTTGTTTTGATAAATATAAAACAAATTTTATGAACCTTTGAATTATTTACTTAACAAAACTGAACAGCAATCTTACAAACTTACTTTGTGTTTCACAGATGATCATTTATCACATTACCAAACCTTTGACATATAAACATGTTGCAAACCATAAGATAAATCACTGGATCTTGATGAGACACACATATATATATATAACTACATATAACTGGAATTCAAACAACCTTATAACTATATGAGATGGTGGAGGATGAGACTGACTATTATACAGCTGCGAGCATCAGTAAGTCGAGATGAATGACGTGTGAGAAGATATAGTGAGTCCCATCCGCCCTGCGCCCTGCAGTCAAGCCTAAACAAGCCGCATTAAACTGGAGATCCGGGCCAAACTGCCTCACAGCACGACTCTTACCGACAGAAAGCGCGTCAGATGAAGCGGTCTGCGTTGTATTGTGTGAAAAACCGTGTGCGTATGTGCCATCACTCCACAGACATGGAGACGCACACCAGAAGGGTGACAAACAGCCACCACACGTCGTGCATACTACATACTACATCCTACATCCTACATCTACATCCTACATACTACATACTACATACTACATCCTACATCCTACATCCTACATCCTACATACTACATACTACATCCTACATACTACATCCTAAACAAAGATGCATACGCAGATGCAAAAGCAGGACACGTGATAGGAAGGAGACGCGCTCCTCTGCAGTACCCCGACATGCCCAAATCAGCTGCACTGTATCTGCCTGGATGACTGCATGATATTA
Organism: Chromobotia macracanthus; assembly: GCA_036877525.1. Taxonomy (NCBI): domain Eukaryota; kingdom Metazoa; phylum Chordata; class Actinopteri; order Cypriniformes; family Botiidae; genus Chromobotia; species Chromobotia macracanthus. The sequence continues at coordinate 1,804,230 of JAZGTH010000078.1, read as the reverse complement.
TGGGCTGTTACGGACATGCAGTTAATGTGGGGACTTCACACTGGCGATAATACCGTTGTGTCATCACAGAAAGTGCTTAACACGTGGGGATCAGGTCGATGCGCTTTTGGAGCCCGAAGCATCGAGGGTATCTCCGGCGCTCCCCCGCCTCAGCCCCCGCCCATCGTCTGCCCACAGGGAGACACGCACTGACAATTACACGGCAAGTTTGACAAGATTTCGTCCAAATAAACGCTTGGGGACAATGAAGTCTGAGCATTTGCTCTTGCAGTCCGTGGCTTCCTCTTCAGCACGTTTTCAGTCTCTGTCGCAGTTTACGAGCTCGACCCCCCCACTGCCCTGATCGGTCGCTGATCGCTTTTCTTTCTGATCGATGTTTGATCGATGCAGCCTAACCTCCATCATTCATGCTCTTCAATGTAAATGTACGACATCTGACAGACAAAGCGACATGCAGAGGCGATTCGGGCATAAAGTGGCAGCAAAACGACGTACCCACCACCAGGTTTTCACCATCATACCTGATGTGGCATCAACAGAGCTTCTCATAAAGCCATCACATTTATTAGATAAAACTATCACATTTATCAGATAAAGCCATCACATTTATCAGATAAAGCCATCACATTTATCAGATAAAGCCATCACATTTATCAGATAAAGCCATCACATTTATCAGATAAAACCATCACATTTATCAGATAAAGCCATCACATTTATCAGATAAAACCATCAATTTATCAGATAAAGCCATACTTATCAGATAAAGCCATCACATTTATCAGATAAAACCATCACATTTATCAGATAAAGCCATCACATTTATCAGATAAAACCATCACATTTATCAGATAAAACTATCACATTTATCAGATAAAGCCATCACATTTATCAGATAAAACCATCACATTTATCAGATAAAGCCATCACATTTATCAGATAAAACTATCACATTTATCAGATAAAGCCATCACATTTATCAGATAAAACCATCACATTTATCAGATAAAACTATCACATTTATCAGATAAAGCCATCACATTTATCAGATAAAACTATCACATTTATCAGATAAAGCCATCACATTTATCAGATAAAACTATCACATTTATCAGATAAAACCATCACATTTATCAGATAAAACTATCACATTTATCAGATAAAACCATCACATTTATCAGATAAAACCATCACATTTAATACACACGATGGGATGTGAATGTCGGGCGGTAAACGCAGCGGAGCGGAGCGCGGTCGCTGTCCGGGGTCCTGAAGCGCAGAACCCGCCCAGATCGTGCCGCATCCAACACACGACCCAACGACACGACCCAACTACGTACGAACGACAGCGAAACCTCTATAAAACCCCCAGACCTGACATCCCAACCCACTGCGTCCGACTGCAACCCATCCAAGTGGTTCGCATGTGTTCGTGATCTAGTTTTCACAATGCGCGATGAGAACAGCAGTCGACGCATGCCTGCGCGGAGACGCAGTCAAACGCCTTTGAAAGGCATTAAATGCATCCATGAAACCTGTCGTAAACGCGTTGAAACGGAGCTCACCTTACCGGCAGTAACGAAGCGGATGTCTGGGACTTTCAGCAGCGAAGCACCATCAACCCTCTGGTGTGGAGACCGAGCTGCTGCAGCGTCTGACGCGTCTGACGCGTCTCCGGCTCTTCAATGAAGACCAGCGCTGCCCTCCAAAGATGGCGTCCGCTGTGACGTCAGTAATACTGTCTGTCGAGGAGGAGCGATCAGGATGAAATATAACACGACGTGAAACACGGTTTGGAAACGGTGGCCAAGAAAAGTCCACTCGCGCAATCTTATTTGAGCTCAGAAGTTCCTCATCAAGCTGCTTTGCCTGAGTGGAGGAACATGAAAACGTGTAAGTGCTACAGTAAGATAGACAGGGATAAAATCACAGAAGAAAAGCATTGATCTGCGTTATTTATTCTTCTAGTGCGAGGAAGTGTGGAAATTGAGGACCTCTCGGTCACCTACCTAACACCAGATCAGCCAGCCAACAGAACCACAGAACATCCACCAGGAGAAATCAAAGAAATCGTACAATTGCACCGGCTGCTCTTCTTGAATAAGAGGCCTAGATGACTTATGTCAGAGTCATGCGCCTTGTATTCATAAACATTTTCTACAACTTTAGCATTTATACAGTCCTGCATCATTACTGTATTTCCATAAGACTCACACAGTTTACCCTCACCATTTATTCTAACTGTATACTAACAAACTAACTGTATTCTTGCAACAGAACTGCCATTTTCTAAACTATGCAGCTCTTGAAATATCCATAATTTTCTCAGCATCTCATGTAATCTGCAATAAGGGTTAGTTACTAGGTAATGATGGAGTGAGAACAAAATCTAATTAGTTTTTTGTGGTGATTAATGAGTTTCTTATTCACAAATACATCAAATCTATAAAACAAATCTATAATAGTCAATTAATGTAAATATACTTTATGCACATACATACTTTACCGTATATATATGTTAACGTTAACTAAACACAAATGTAGGTTATAAACCTATATTCCTGACTTTGGCTTTATAATCTTATGTTTACTGTACAGTAAACAGCACAAGACACTTGTTCAATCTGAAATCTAACCTGCACAGTTGATGTTGGCATGATTTCCCCCCTTTTGCTCCCCAGATTGCCTCTTTTATATAATGGTGAGATTAAAGAGAATCTTTAAAAGAAAAATCCCACACAATCTTTGAAGCCTTTGAAGTGTTTTTAGGCTGTAGCATTTGACACGCCGCTGTTTCGCACTCTAGAACAGAGGAAGCGGCTTTAGAGAGAATCAGCAGTTGCGTTATCAACTCTCTTTGTGACTAGACCTACACCCTGACAAGTCACTCACAGACTAATTTCCTCTTTAATTAAACCATAGAGAGACAGAGAGACAAAGAACAGAGAGAGAGAAAGAGAGAGAGAACTGGGCAGCGGGAGGGAGGGGGGTGCTGACAGAGATAAAGAGACAGAAAAAGTTCGGGCGGGAGTGGGCGGCTGTAGAAGAGTGAGAGAGGGAGATGGAGAGAGAACAGGGCTGAGAGAGAAAGAACGAAAGTGAGAGGGGAATGGATGAGGAAGGAGGTGTTGTGGGGGGGGGGGTGATTCTGCAACAGATTCAACCAGTGACTCAGCAATCTCTTAAAACCATGTTTATGCTCCACTGCTACACAGGACTCTGTATTCAGGGCTCAGAAATGAATATGAGCATCTCAAAATGAATGTAAACAACTGCAGTTGTTTGACTGAAGATGCTTTGAATCTTTTGTTTGTAGAAAGTCCCTTATTTGTTGTTCAGTGTTTCAGTCAGACAGCTTTAGTTTACAATACTCACTGAATAAAAATACTCACTGGCCCTTAATGAAAACAAATGGCTCACCCACATTGTCTGTGTTTTTAGAGTTACAGTATAATGAAAGGAATAATTCTGTTTGGGTTTGTTTAGAAAATGACCGTCTGACCGTACATTATACAACTGCTTATCAAATACATAAATGCATATGAAACATTGGATTTGAGTTATGAGATTATAAGTCAAGTGAATGTAGGAAATTGATTGTGTGCAATGCACAAAAAAACTGACCGCAGAATGATGCGATTGACCAATCAGAACTGAGTATTCCAAACAGCAGTACAACACTGTAACATATACTACAAGGCAGCTTTCAAACACAATGCTGTGATGTTATTCTGTCTTACAGTATGATTTTTCACTGTTTCAGGTCTTCGTCAGACTCTGTAACGTGTGAAAAGATTTCTCACTTGGTCCATTTATACTGCAAAGCTCACAATCTTAATAACACAAGGAAGTGACATTTAGTCTGATAACTGAATGGCAAGATTTGCGATAAGTGGCAACACTGATAAGTTTGTGAGTGAGGTTCTTAAGCAGTTTGGTGCAGATATATGTCAGGAAATGACATAGTGACTTGTATTGATCTGCACTTCAACAGAGCTACATTATACACATTACGTTCATGTACAAGGGAATGAAACCAGTACAGCCTTTAGCAGACCTGGTCTGCATAAATGTTCTATGCTGGTCTGGGTTCTAGTCTGGAGAACTGAGTTTTGTGAGCATGCTCTCTGTGTTTGTAAGACTGAATGTCTGTGCATAAGCCTGGAGTATGATTTCCCTTCCAGATAGCTAACAGGAAGTGTCTTGTTTATGCCAGTTGACCTCAGAAAGTCTAAAGGCTTACTTCCTGCTCATCTATATGGTGCGTAATGTGTGTGTTTACCCACTTGCATCATGGGAAGAAATGTGGAACAGCTGATATGCTCTCACTGCATCAGTACATCTGTTGTGTTCGTTGAGCAGATGTAATGACCAGCTTTCAAAACAAACCCATCACACAGTCACAGAAACAGCGTCACACCATGCAGACTTGTACAGCATAAAGGTTTTGAGAAGACAGCATCTTTCTTTTAAGCGTTTGTTTGTGTGTGTGTGTATTGTTTGTCAGATTGACAGAAGCAGAAAAGAGTACAGCAGTTACTAAATCTATCAGTATTCCAGTGCTCCTACACAGTGTAATAACACTCTCTCTCATTCTTTCTCTCCTCCTCCGCTGTGAGCAGAACAGCATCCTGGTCAGCGAGTCAAACTCGCCTGTGTTTGATTATCATCATTGTGAGCTTCAGTTGACGATATCAGCACTAAGGTAACGTAAACAAGTGTGCACGACGGATTTGAGTGAAGTGCAGTGTACCGATGCTTAAGTCTAAGATGTAACACCAGATTAATCCGTGAATCCTGCACCTGCCCGTTGCCATGGAAACATGGGGTCTCTCCCCATGCGTCACCCGCAGCTCTGCTTAGCATCATTTTTGTTTTTTTTTTGCTGAGACACACCAGCGTAAAAAACATGAACAGGCGAAAGCTGATGTGCCTGAACCACGCCGTGTGAGATCGCCGATTCTGTTTCCCAGCACACCACCATGGATAGCTATTTCAGTAGTTAACATTGGTAGTTAAATGGATGGTTCACCCAAAATTATGTTTTTCATTATTTTCTCAAATGACTTTTCTCTTCTGTGGAACACAAAAGACATTTTGAGAAACGTCTCAGTGGTTTTGTGTCCATACAATGGAAGACAATGGGTGCCACTGTTACCAACATACTTAGAAAAATCCCCCCCAAAAAAATCTGTCCCTTTAACTGCATGTGTGTTTGCTGATGCCCAGCCTCTGAACTAAGAATGAGTGAGGGGTCTGGACAAACCCAGCTGGTTGTGCTCAGATCAGTGGCCACTGGCACTGAGGTAGAGCTGCGTCAGGCACTGAAATAAACACAAACACAACTCAGGCTGAGCTGGCCCTGCCTGGCCAGAGTTCTCTGTCACCCTCTGGCCACAGAATGCTGAGTAAGCTGTGTGTGTGTGTGTGTGTGTGTGTGTGAGCTGAAGCACTGCAGTGCTGCAAGGAAAGACTTTCAATACAGAAAAAACAGGCTGGACTGAGCAAACACATCACTTCAGCCAGACCTAAACAAATGATAATATACAGACTTTTAAACCCCACTGTATTCATTTCATAAATGAATGCATGAATGCACACACTTGTGCACAAAAAACACATTTGCATGTACGTGTTCCTGAAGCTACGATGCTGATTGGATAAAAATTCACTCTCTCCATGCCTGACACACTTCTACGGAGTAAGCGTCACCCATGTCCTCACAATCACTCTCTCTCTCTTTTGCTTCGTCCTTTCGTCTCAGCCCGCCTGACGCATTTGCTCTTGAGCCCCCCCACATTTACTCTTGTTGTTTATCTTTCTTAGTATCCATAACAGACTTCTATTATTAACGTCACACATATTCAGTTAGATACACAAGTTCAAACAGGTTACATTTATTCTCTCTCTGTGCTTATTCTCATAATCAGACTGAATATCAGACTGATGTTTCAGTAGCTTTGCAGCTCTTGATTTATAGCTCTTGCTTCTGTCCATTTGTTTTGTGATGTAACTGCGCCCAACAGAGCCTGAAGGCAGAGCGTTTGAATCATTTCAGTGGTAAACAGGTACCAGCAAACACAGCTGCATTTAATCATAAAACGCCAAACAAATATCTAACACCTTATCGCTGTTTTTCAGACGCCACTGTTGACATTTACAGTAAACAGTTACAGTAAAACATGTCATTTAATTGATTTGATGCGGTAATTTATTTTAATGCTTTGAGAACCCTTTACTGATTACTGGTGTATTTTTATTGATTTTTTTAAAGCAAAGAAACAGAGACTGCTCAACAGACAGATTAAATGAAGATGTCCGAACAGCTTGGCATGAAACTCCAAACGTGTTAGGATTCACAAAACATACAATCTGTACCCGTGTGTTTGTAAAGATATTTAAACTGGTCTCAGGCTTTCAACACTCACAACTGTTTTGGCTGCCATTTTGCAGAACTGTGTGCTGAGCTGTAACACTACAATCCTTAAGGACTTTAAACTACAAAAAAGACGGCTGTATTTAAACAGTTGTGCCACCTGTTGGAACTGTGTGGAACTGTACACTACACAAAGCAGCGGGTGATCCTGAGTGACATCAGAAAAAAATATAACATCAAAATAAAACAAAAGACACAAAAGAAACAAAAACTCCAAGGCCATGACCGTCTGGATAACTGCCGGACGTCACTTTAATCTGTAAATTAAAGAAAATAAGAACATGGCTTTTACTGCAATGAAAACCTTTTTGATAGCCACAATTTAAATCAAGAATCGCATTACGAATACCAATAATCTAGAGTTAATTATCATGTTAGTAAATATCATGTTAACGGGTGCATGTGGATGCAGCTGCCAGTCTTCAGAGATAAACAGCACGAGGGCTGTTTATCTGACGGAGACACACACTGCCAGAACAGACAGCAGCTCTCATCTCCTGCCTCTCATAAACACAATCTCACTTCATAAACTTCCCACTCAGAGACCTCAGAGAGAAACAGCAGTGAGACGCTGTTTTTAAATCCTGAGTAACTACCGTATATACACACTGTATGTTAGAGTTTCTTAAACTAGATTTTTACTTCTTCAAGGTTTTGAGTGGTTGTTAGCATGTCTGTGTGGTTGCTAGGGTGTTGTAGGTGGTTGCCAAGATGTTTCTTCCATAGTTACATAGCTGCCAAGCCTAATTTTTTATTAGGAATGTGAATTAGGAATGTGTTACATTTTTTAGACATGAGCCTCAGCAAACACTGTTTATGAGCGCAGTTTTGATCATATAAAGAGTGTGTACTGTTAAGACACGGTTCGTACCTTTCAGTCAGTGAGCTCAAACTCCACAGACTTCATCTGAATATTTTTATTGAACGGCATCCTAAAGTCATCAAAGTCCACCTCATAAGTGAAGCGTCGTCTCCTCTCGGCTTTCCTCTCCATCAGCTCAAGGGTGGTCAGCTGATTCCGCCACGTCTACAACACAGATGCCCATAAGATAACACTGTAACGTTCTAAAAACATTACTGAAATTATATAAAACATTCTTATAACAAAGAAATAACATTACTACAACTCTAAAAACCCTGGATGTTCCTAGAACATTTAAAATAACATTTTTAACATCAGGGAAACTTTCTTCCAACCTAAAATTGTTAGCTGGGATAATCTATGTTAATTTTATAGCTTCATACTCTAAATTGTTAAAATACATTGTCTCATTTGTACAAATGTTTCTTTTTGAGGAGAAACATTTGAGAAAAAAGTGACGCTTTAATGAAATATACCTCAGAACTCCACCAGATCTCCTGAGCTGTGAAAGAGCAAACTCTGGGGAATAAAATAAACATGTTGTAACCTATTGAAACTAAGCTGACCTCATCTGCTGTCCACATGAGGTCTCATTTAGCCAACGCCCAGCTCCTATTTCTCTCAGCAGAGCTGTGCGTGGCAGCCGGCTTACCGTTCTTGGCACAAAACTGATGTCCAATTTGTTGATCTTGCCGCTGGTGATGTTAGTGCTGTGTACGATAATGCTGTCTTTCCTCGTTGCCTTCTTCACTGCTGAGCTTGAGGAGGCCACTGGAGTGGGAGCGGAGCCCTGCTGAGAAAGATAAAACGTCAACACTGAAACCGAGACAGTGACGGTGATGACAGCGACAAACTGCACGTCTTTCAACAAAGGCTCTATGAGGTTCCCCAGAGCATGTTCAGTCACGAGGCAATGGAACGTTGTTAGGGGGTAATTTCACACATCTTGGCCAACTTTATTTGGGTTCTCTCTGAAGAACTCTCAGCTTTTTGTCATTGTCTATAATTAAATGTGTGATTTGAAATTGTAAGTCATGTATGTTCTTCTACCTTTTCTTTCATTGAGCCAGAGGTGGAGGCCGACGTTGGCTTGTGTTTGGTTTTGACCGGTTGCTTCCTGTTGTCCTTCTGTCTGGGCAGGGCATGAATCTTAGCCTGGATCAAATCCAAAACCCTGAAGTCTGCATAAGCACGAGCGACGTCCAAGCAGTTCTGCTCTGCAATTATAAGATTGAAAGTTCCTGACTCACATGACAGCAGAGCCAAAGTTGATCCATCTCACAGACTGAATGGACTGTAAATCAGGCGGCTCATAGAAGCTCTCCAGCAGAGATGAGGTGGCAGTGCGGAAACAGCCAAGCGAACTAAATGCAGAAACTGTCAGCACTGAGATGATTAAGAATTTATGGTTTGCCTGCAATAATAAAGTTATAACTGATGATCTACAGTAGCAGGTATATGAAGAGTTAAAGGGACAGTTCACCCAAAAGTATTTATTCTTCCATCAATTACTCACCCTCCAAATATGTCTGACTTTTTTTTGCTTCTGAGGAACACAAAAAGATATTCTAAAGTGCGTTGGAAACCAAACAACAGTGGCACCCAGTGACTTCTACTTTATGGACACAAAACCACTGAGACATTTCTCAAAATATCATTTTTTGTGTTCCACAGAAGAAACACCAGTCATACAGGTTTGGAATGACATGAGGTTGAGTAAATAATTTCACCCAAAAATGAAAATGATCCCTTTAAGGTTAAGGTTGCATTATGGTTGCACCATGGTTTTTGCTGGAATATGTACCCATTTTATTCACTGCATTGATCTTTGCCCCAGCTTTGATGAGGTACTCCACACAGGATGGGCTACAGCTCTCAATGGCTCTCATTAGGGGCGTGGCCCCGTTCAGGGCAGGCGGGTCCACAGAAGCTCCCGCCTCCAGCAGCAGTTGTATGATGTCTAGCTGTCCTGCATGGCAGGCATGATGCAGAGGTGTCCAGTTGAACTGGTCGCATGCATTCACGTCAGCCCTGCAGTATAATGTCATGATTATGTATCATTTAAAAATACAGCTGGTGCATAACGATAACCTCTGTAACAACATCAAGATCATCAAAATGCTGTTTAAAGTCGTTTTGAGTGAAGTATAGCAACATAACATAGAAACATTTTCACAGTGTTGGCTAATATCCTCTAAATGTTCTCTCAAAGTTATTAAAAATGTTGTTACAGTATCGTTAGTAGAACACTTTTTTAATGTTACATATTCTGCATATTAAAAGTTTTATCAAGTTATATACATGTCAAGTTATTAACTCTTACCTGTTATCTAGAAGAAACTTTGCCATTTCATAATTTCCACTAGCACAGGCAGCCATGAGTGGAGTCTTGTAGAATCGGTCTTTCACATCCACAGGAGCCTTCTGACTGATGGCCAGCTTGACAGACTCAATATCTCCCGTCTTCACACAGTAGTTCATATTTATGAAGATCTTTTCAGGTTCATCAATGTACCATGGCGTATCATCTTCAAGTGGATGCTCTGGTCGATGATCACGGTCAAACCGGTGCACATCTGTAGCGTGCTGGTAGCTTTCGATCATAAAATGTGGTGGTCCACCATCATCACGCCGCTGGAGGAGCTCAGGGGGAACCGTGCAGATGGGCACCGGCAGATTAAACTTACTCCTCTTGGCTTTTCCTGCCTTGCTCAATTTCTTCTTCTTAGATCCATAAGAGGCCATAACGTAGGTCTTAGGAAGGTATTTGAGACCCCTCAAGAAATCATTAATGTTTATGAAGCCCTCTCTTCTTCTGTCGAGAGCAAGCAGAAGATCTTGAATCTGGTCATCATCTACGGGAGCCTGAAGTTCACGCAGAACCAACACAAACGTTTGCCTGGACACTTCCTCTGTTCCTCTGATGTTATCTGATGCAGATTCAAAACCGCTTCTCAGTGTGATCTCGTTCTCGTTCGACCAGTCGTAGAGCGTCAGAGCCCAGGGTTCGTTTGTGCCACCCATTCCTTTCAAGAACTTTCCGTGTAGGCGTTCGGCCTTCTTCAGCTCTTTCACGGTGGCCTTGTGGCCGCAGTCTTTAGCAATCTGACGGGGAAGCAGACCCTCTTGATTTTTCAGTTTTGGGTTGCATCCTACAGCAGGAATCACAATATGAGTCTAAAGCATCAAATAAGAATATTTACATAAAGTTAGTGATCGTTTGATGATGCTTATTCCACATCATGAAGTATGATTGTTTAAATGGTTGTAAAAATACCTGAAGCATCAATTTACAGCATTATATACAGAATATAATGTATATAATTAGTTACATTTAATATATTGCTTTCCCATTCTACATCATTCACATTTACTCATTATGCAGACCCTTTTATCCAAAGCAAATGAGGGAGCGTTTAACATTTTAACTAGCCTAAATGTACCTCTTTGAGCTAGAAACCTGCAACACTCCGTGTGGCCACCAGAGGCAGCATAGTGCAGTGGTGTGTCTCCTTCTTTTGTCACAGCTCCAAAATCAGCTGCATATGCAGACAAAACCTTAATGATCTGGTGAAGAGCAGAACCAGTTAAAGAGCAGCCATCATAATTATAAAGAGAGAGCTTCCACCCTAACACTGAAAGATTCCCCTAATGTTTCCATTAAGTAATCTGTTAACGTTATTGCACAGACTTTTGATAACTTCAAGAGAACTTTTAGAGCATGTTAGCCAACGTTGTTAGCCAGGACTGTGATACTCACTTCAAAGAAGCCGTGTTCTGCAGCAAAGTGAGCTGCGTGAAATCGCTTCTTATCCACAGCATTGACATTTCCTCCTTTTCTTAGAATGGCTCTCACCAGATCTACAGCTCCGGCCCTGGTGGCCTCCATCAGAGCTGTGCGACCCGTCACCTGGAGTAACACACACACAAATCAACCACCAAACTAACCAGAGAAACATCACAGTGGCTCAAAGAATACATTGTATGACAGAAAAAGTCACACGGCTGAGCTGAAAGTGAATGAGTTTTCTCTAAAAATTTGACTCCTGTGGAATGCATCTACTGATAAAATATATATCGTAGGTTGCTTTGGATAAATGCATCTGCCAAATGCATTAATATAATTTACAATGTCAAATGTGAAATTATTCAAGTGAGTTACTGCAGAGGACCTCAGACTTTTTATCTGAATTTTACTCACAACAAACAGGCTTATAAACAACTGTGACATTCACATTTGCTGTATGCATTAGGCATTTTTATCCAAAGTAACTTATAGTTCACTCCCGGTATACATTTCATCAGTCCATGCATTTTCTGGGAATCAAACTCATGACTTATATTTTGCAAAATAAACACTGTGACACTTGCTTGGCAGTCAATGTGATACTCTTCCCAGCTAACAATTTTAGGTTGTATAAACGTTTCAGCTACATTTCCATTAAGTAACAAAAACATTTACATTTTATTTTGAATGTTCTAGGAACGTTCTGTAATGTTCTGTAACATCTTAAGAGTAATGTTTTTGATGTGATATAAAGTTTAAAAAAATCTCAACTAATGTCAGTGCAAGAACATGCCTTGATAACATTGAGAGAACTTTTAGAGAACATTAGCCAACATTTTGAGAACATTTCCTGTTAGCTGGGTTGCTTACAAAATGAGCTTTGCGTTTGTATTTACATGCCTGATCCTCTTTCAGAAGGTACGGGGTTTGAATCCTGTTGAATTCAAACACACCATCCTCAACGACACACTCTTGACCATCACTGCCGGGGTCCTACAGCACTGTGTACCTGATCTGTAGCCCCGGGGTCTGCTCCTCTCTCCAGAATGCTCAGACACATGCCTTCACAGTCCTGAGCTTGTTTGCAGGCCAGCAGGAACACAGGAATCCCAGCAGATGACACGTTGTTCACATCTACATTGCCACTAAGAGCCACTTGGAGGCAGCGCATGTGCCTTTTGGTGGGCTGGAGGCAGTAGAACAGCAAGCCTGGGACAGAAGCCAGAAAACAGATTACACAGATCGGTTTACACACACTGGTGTTACTGCTCGTGCCCTGATCTGTAATTAGATAGACTGCATATAATCCTCCAGAAAAGAGGGATTGTGATAGCTGCTGCTGATCTGTGTTGACCACGGCTGTAATGAAACTGTTCATGAAGAATAACCGCTTGAGAGACAGTGAGAGGAGAAGTCGTGCATATTTATAAGAATAACTATTGAACTATTGTCTTTCCTTACTTTTCATAACAATGCATAAAATAGGACACAGCATACTTGCATATGATTATGGTTATAAGATCAAGACCTTTCATGTCTCTCATTATTATAATAATCACCAGCAGAGGTCGCTCTTACCTGCAGACCCATAACTTTTCTCATTAGTTCGTTCATCAGTTTCATAAATGTAGCTCACAACCGGATGTGTGTGATAATGTCGGTACAGTAAGTTCAATTAGAAAGCGTTACCTCTTCCTTCTTCGTCTACAAGCGTCATGTTTGCGTTTTTCTTCGCCAGCAGAGAAACGATGCCATCATATCCGAGCTCGGCGGCCAGCATGAGCGGCGTGCGGCCCCTCCGGTCCTGCACGTCGGCACCGGCGCCGTGAGCGATCAGAAAGTCCGCCATGTCGTAACTGTTGCCCACCGATGCCAGGTGCAGCACACCGGTACCTGAATGATTATAAAACGATGATTGATAATGCCATAAACCGGGACGATTCAAGTAAAAGAGGACGCGACGGGCGCCGTTACCGTCGCGGGGCTCGGTGAGGTTGATGAGGTCGTGGACGCCGGTTGTGATCAGTTTCTCGGCGGTCGCTTTATCTCCCTCCCGGACGCACCGCAGCAGCCGGTAGATCTGCAGGACTTCGAGTCTGCTCTCGGCGACAGAGGAAGACATCGCGGCCTGGAAACGGCGCTTAATTCGTGTTAACAAACGTCACGCGCCGCGCGTCTCTATGGCAACACAACGCCGTGAACTTCAAGCAGTAAACTCCCGCCCCGTTCTCTCCGCCTCTCTACGGAGACTGAGTTACCGGAGGTTACCGGAGGTTACCGGAGACTGAGTTACCGGAGGTTACCGGAGGCTGAGTTACCGGAGGTTACCGGAAGCTGAGTTACCGGAGGCTGAGTTACCGGAGGTTGAGTTACCGGAGGCTGAGTTACCGGAGGTTACCGGAGGCTGAGTTACCGGAGGTTACCGGAGGTTGAGCTACCGGAGGTTACCGGAGGCTGAGTTACCGGAGGTTACCGGAGGCTGAGTTACCGGAGGTTACCGGAGGTTGAGCTACCGGAGGTTACCGGAGGAGTTACGACCGCAAGCATCAGATCGTTTTCCCGGCAGCGTCTTCAAGCGCGCGAGTGACGTTTGAACACGTAACAACAATCGCCGTCCGTCACGCGTAAGACGATCACTCCACATCACTGATCCTAGACCAGCACTGAAATCACATCCCGCAAACCGGCTAAAATGATCAGGGGAGTGGCCTGCCCTGGTTTAGCCAATCAGAGACGCTGCTGGCTGACACGTCTTTGGAGGTGTGGATAAATGAATGGGCGTGGTCACATTTTGTAGGCCCTAGCAACCACCCACAGTACCATAGCAACATGGCAGAAGTTACAGCACTGAGGCATCACTCACATTTTTACATACGATCAAATCATTTCTCAACCCAGAAAGAAATGTGTACAGTTCTATAGTTTTATTTAAAACCAACACTGCAAATATACTGTAATTCAACACGGTAATAAATGTTACAGGTTTACAGTGTGTGTGAAAAATGATGAGGTGCTGTTAACAACATAAATATGCTTTGTGCTTTTCAAATATATAGATATGTGATCTGTCTTTAAGAAAAGAATAACGTTTATAAAAACAAACATCACAAACATACGCCATCGTTCTGATAACGCATACAAAGGG